>VZRU01017566.1:11277-56078 GCA_013398155.1 Pedionomus torquatus | reverse complement strand
AAATTAAAAAAAAAAAAAAAAAAAGGAATAGACATGCAATATTTTAGCTAATTTGGAAAAATAGAGGCTATTAGCTTTATTAACAACACTAATAGATAACACAGTGTCAACATAAAATGATAGCACTTCCTTGCATCATAGATCTTTGTTCTAACTCAGAATCTGAGTGATGCCTCTTAAATACAATATATCTAGTTAGGTCAGTGATGAATTTGCTAAATCAGATTTTTAGATGTCATAAATTGCTGCAAAATCAGTAGTACCATAGCAGGAATATTGATTTGTTTCTTCCCAAATCAAAATCTTTGAGTTTCCCTATGTTAGAGGAGACTTTATTTGGGATGAATGTGCATTGCTTTAGTGTTGGGACCACAGGTTTTTTAAATTTTTTAAGAATTTTTTCCTCTGACAATCCATCTTCAGTAATTTTCTCCAATAAAACAGCAATGGTGGAAACATATTAAATTCAATGCAATGTGCAATATGATATTTATATATATATAATGTCTTTCACTGAAGAGAGTTGTGGCACACAAGAAAAGACTCTGCAACATGGCAACATTTCTAAACCTTTATCGTAATATATCAGAATAAATTAGTGATTGAAGTGAAGGGCTTATCTTCTTTTATATATTATTTATTTATTTTTTTAATGACATCAAAACCTAAAAAAAAAAGGTAAAATAACACACCAGAGTGAATGGGTGTAGATGTAATAATCTTGACTGACTGGAACCTAAAAAAGACATCAGCATTAACAACCTTGCTCTCTTCATGGGAGTTTAAAATGGCTATAATGTTTTCATTTTATGGTTTCATTTGTCAAGCATTACATTCAATGTACAATTGAGCACACTGAGGTAATACTGATATTCTAAGATCACAGAGGACAATGCCACTAATAAATCATCAGAAAAAAAGTTTTGCATCTATGGGCTCAGAAGGGACAGACTTTCTTATCTTGACACTAACTATCTAAAACCAAAGGTTCTTACCTTAGGCCAGTCTCTTTTTAAAGGCAGTGGAGAAAGAAAATACCTCCACCAAATGTTCATTTTTCTACCAGAGGGAGATATACACAGAAGGGAAGTAAGAGAATGATAATGACAAAATGGGTAGCTTCAGATGTTTAAAGGTAAACACGATGAATCCCAAACTCAATAAATGCAGAATACAAAGCACAGCTTTCATCTTGTATATGACAGAAACACAACAAAAAGTCAGAAGTAGAAAAGAATTCAGTAAAAACCTGCTGTTGATACATAGTGGAAGAGTTCAAAATTAATGTTTTTCACTGTCCCATGCATTCCCAAGGGCTGCAGGAACTGATTTTAAATTCTTGTTCAGCCTGTCTGATGATTTATTTAGTGCTTTCTTCTGCATTGCTGTAAGGGAGGTATGTACATGGATGCAAAACATCAGATTTGAGTTCAGGTAAAGTAAGATACTAATGACACCCTACAGAAAAAGCAGTTTGAGGAACTGGGCAGAGTATTGATCTTATTTTCTGTTAATCATCTTTTAATGATTAACCATTAAAACCAAAATCTAATTCAAAGTCATTTAGGCTTGTATTCATTACTTGCAGATCCATTTTTTTGGATGGTCCAGTGACACTAGAGAGCCTTCTTGCAAGCTTAGCTTAACAACAAAGTATCCTCAGATTTCCTGGAGGAAAAGCCACCCTCATAGATAGGTATCTTTGTCACCTTCATATTCAACAAAGAGAAAAAGCTCCTTTCTGCCAGAAGAGAGCTTAATAAAAATTCAGTAACAGCTGGAGCCTTTTGATTTTGCCAAAACATGTACTATAATAATAGATAATTGTAATACTGAAAAGTGACTGTTTCTTGATCTTGCTTTGTCAATCTAGCAGACTGCTTTCAGTAAAAAGACTATAGTTCAGTGCATCTCAACCAAACATATATTATCCAGGTGAAGGTCTTAGCCTTTACGCATATGACCTTGACTCAGTTAAACAATCAAAACCAAGCTTACAAATATGCCAATAATGTGCTTTGCTGAATCAGAAACTGACTTTTTAATATGTTAGGAACACACTGTTGTACAACTTGAGGCCCCTTCAGTCATTTTTCTAATAAATGACAGAGTTCTTGCTGCCTCAGCTGTTCTCGATTTACTTCCCACTTACTTGCTCCAAGGCAGCCCATAAGGAGTCACAGGATGCAACAGAACAAGAAAATAAATATTTTTTCTCATTTTATGACCACTGTAAAATAAAATTAGCTATTTTTTCATCTTTCTTATTCTCCAGCAAAGAAAAAAAAACCAACATCAATTTATAGATACACTTATGTCATTATTATATGTAATAAGACCCTAAAAAGTGAAAAGATTAAAAATCATCTCAGTACTTCCAAAAGTAACTATTACATTGCACAATAGTTTTGGATTGGTTTAATATTTTGTTGATAGTCAATAGTAAGAGACAGATATTAAATAGACTTTTTATAAAGAACTTTGTTATGGGTTGACCTTAGCTGGATGCCAGAAACCCATCATTAACTCAATCACTTGTCTGCCTCTGCAGAACAGGGAGGAAATACAATGGAAATGCTGTGGGTCAAGATAAGGACAGGGAGATTATTTGCCAATTCCCATTAGAGGCAAATCAGATTTGACTTAGGGAAATTAATTTAATATCATAGAATCATACAATGGGTAGAGTTGGAAGGGACCCTAAAGATCATTTACTTCCAACCCCCAGTGCTGTGGCCAGGAACTTCCATTGGACCAAGTTGCTCAAAGCCCCATCCAACCTGGCCTTGAACATTTCCAGGCATGGTGCATCCATAATTTCCCTGGACAACCTGTTCTTGTGTCTCACCACTCTCAAAGTAAAGAGTTTCTGGCTAATATCTAATAAAAATCTACCCTCTTTTTAAAATCATTACCCCTCATCCTATTACTACAATCCCTGATAAAGAGACAATCTTTATCCCTGCTGTAGGCCCCCTTTAGGTACTGAAAGGCTGCTATAAATTCTCGCTGGTGCCTTCCCTTCCCTGGGCTGAATAACATCATCTCCCCAACTCCAGCTGAATTTATTGCTTATTAATAGTACTGCTCTCCTGTGTGGGCTCTTCATGGCTGCAGTTTCCTTCCAGGCATATCCATCTGATCTGGCATTGAGTCTCAATGGGCTGCAGCATGGAAAGTGGCATCACCGTGGTCTTTTCCATGGGCTACAAGGGAATCTCTGTTCTTCCTCCTGGAGCAACTCCTCTTGCTCCTTCTTCTCTGGTCTCACTGTCTGAAGGGTTGTTTCTCTCATATTTTATCATTCTTCTTTTCCACCTGCTGCTGCACAGTAATTTTTATCCTTTCTTAAATATGTTGTCATAGAGGTGCTACAAATGTCACTGATGGGCTCAGATTTGTCCAGCATCAGGTCTGTTTTGAGGTCATCTGAAACTGGCTCTGTCTGACATGGGAACAGCTTCTGGCATCTTCTCACAGAAGCCATGTCTGCAGCCCACCTGCTACCAGAGCCTTGCCATAGGAACCCAATGCAATCTTGGAGAAGTAGGCAAGGAACTGCCCCTCTCCAACCATCCCTGTGGCCTACCCTTAGTTCAGCACCATGGGGAAAGGAGATAAACATCAAGCAGGACGTAAAAGAACTATTTAACTGCAGATTTTCATAAGAAGAAATCAATATAGCTATTAAATATATAAATACACATCAGAGAATTCCAATTCTAGTCATTTTAGTAGGAATAAAAATAAGTCCATCTGGTTTTATGAAAGAATCATAGAATAGTTTGTTTTGGGAGGGACCTTTAAAGCTGATCTAGTCCAACCCACCTGCAATAAGCAGAGACAAATTCAACTAAGTCAGGTTACTCAGAGACCAGTCTAACCTTCCAGACATGGAGCATCTGCCATCTATCTGGGCAGCCTGCTCCAGTGTTTCACCATCCTCACGGCAAAATTTCTTCCTTTTATCTAGTCTAAATTTACCCTCTTTAAGTTTAAAACCATTACTTCTTGTCCTATCACCACGGTCTCTGCTAAAAATTTGTCCTCATCTTTCCTGTAGCACCCCTTTAAGTACTGAAAGGCCTTAATAAGGTCTCCCCCAGAACCTTCTCTTCTCTAGGCTAAACAACCCCAAGTGTCCCAGACTGTCATCACAGGAGAGGTGCTCCAGCCCTCTGATCAATTTTGTGACCTTTCTCTGGACCTGATCCAATAGGTCCATGTCTTCCCTATGCTGAGGACTATCTATGCTGTAGAATCTCACAAGAGTGGAGTAGAGGGGCAGAATCATCTCCCTCAACTTTCTAGCCACACTTCTTTTGATGTAGCCCAGGATATGGTTGGCCTCTAGGCTATGCACATTTTCAGTTCATGTCCAGTTTTTAATCCACCAGTATACCCAAGTCCTTCTCGGCAGAGCTGCTCTCAATCTCTCCATCTCCCCAGCCTGTACTGATACCAGGCCTTCCCCTGACTCAGGTATAGGACCCTAAACTTGGCCTTGTTGAACCTCATGAGGTTCACATGGCTCCGCTTCTGGAGCTTGTCCAGGTTCCTCTGCATGGCATTTTATCCCCTTATGAACTGCAGCTACATTTCATCAGGAAAGCTGCTCACAGTGGTCAGGACATATTGTGTCTTTAGATCTTTGTTTGTTTGTTTGTTTTGAACTGATATACTGGATGACTTATCAAAATACTGGGTATGGAGTTTTAATGATTTAAATTAATATTATTCAAATTTTGAAGCAAACGGATTTGTTTACTTAACATACAAAAGCACTTAATCTCTGAATAATTACTCCTGTGTTTTTTTGTACATTAAATATCACAGCAAGTAATTTTGCAGCAAAGTTAAAAGTGAATCATTCAATCCAGTAGCTAAGTATTTCATTTGAAGCCATATGACCTCAACTACCACTCTAATCCACTTTCTACCACTTACATAAAGAAGCGGTAATTGTTTATTCCCTCCAAGTGTTTGGTACAGACTGGAGAAGTGAATAATGGAGTTAGCAATTTCTGTGTGTTGAAAAGACATGCCTTTAAAGAGATTTTTGTGAAGGTATAAACTGCTGTTTTCTCTACGTAGATTAAAAAAGGGAAAAGTATTTTTCACAAGCGAAAATTAGCCAACTAAATTCTCTGTTATAATGCTATGTAAAGACCTGTTATGCAACAGTCCTGCAAAGTACAGAAGACTCTTTTAAGGACTGTAATGACCACATAATCAGTAAAGCATAATTTGTACATTATTTTCATAATAGAGGCTTTCAGCAAAGAAGTTAGGTTGATCAAAGTCAGACAGCATTTCTGGGTACATACTTAAAATTAAAGCAAAGAAACCTAGTATAGTTTAACAACTCATTAATTGATGCACCTGAAAAAAAGACAGAAGGAACTTAAAACATCTTCCTGGGGTAAACTGGGGATTTATCAGCAAAAATACTGAAATTATTTATCAATTTGATACAAAAACGCAAATAGGAATGTGAAGTTATTTTTATTTAATGAGAAAAATGCTCTTAATTTTATCTGTACAGATAAAATAAAGAATATTAAAATAGCAAAGGTGAAAAATCTTTGTATTTGTAAGAGTAATAATTCTTATTACAAAATCATGTAAGGTCTCAGCAGAATTAACTACAGCAGAAAACAAGGAGATTTTCCTTTACAAATAGTTAAGCATATTTATGAAAGAATCAAAATAAATTACCATGTTGAAAAGGCTAAATCTAATCCCATCTTTCTGAGCCATGAGAGATTTTTTGGCAGCATACTGTGACTCATGTTAGGACTACTGCTGTTTCTTCATATAAACTATTAAATAAATGATATTCGAAGATAAAGTATTCTCAAAGTAAAATAATTTGGAATTTTGAGCTAAAAAATAAGAAAGACAATTCCAAAGCTTGAGGTTTATGGGCATGCATGAAACCTTAGCAAAATGCCATGAACAGTAACTAACCTTCATTTCTTATTCATTGTCTTAAATATTCTGCAACTTCCACATTAAAGGAATACACTGAAGGCATGTTCTGAACACGTTATTGATACATAGGAAAAGAAAACTATTTATCTGGAATAAGCTTTACATATTTGTAGTTTTGGTGGTGTGTCTGATGTACAGTTTACCATATTTATAAGAGATCAATACCTGGTTTCTCAGATGGGAAAAAATGAAGACTGGGGCAAAAAGCAAAGAAAAACCAAGGCTTTGGAAGCATATGTTATATTTTCAGGGATTTATTTACTATTAACTATAGAATTCGATTATTTTCTTATTATAATTTGAAACAAGTTGTTGGTGGATTCCTGATACCTAGTTTTAGTCTCCTTGTTGAAGAGTCTGTTTGAAATGCTACATGGAATCTAAAATGCCTAATTCATGCATCTAACTTGGATTTGCCAGACAGTCTGATCTGACCATCAGTATGTGTTAGGTTACTGAACCAGAGTACTGACAGACCATGAAAAGTCATGTATCTTCAGCTACCAGAAGTTTCAGAATATGCTTCTGCACAGACTACAGGAAAAAAAAAAACAAAAACAAAAACAAAAAACAAAACAATCTCCAAACACAAAAAAAAAACCACAAAAAACCCCAAACACAGATCGACTATAATATTATTGCTCTAAGGATCTATTTAACAATAAAAATTTTCACCTAAATTTTCAAATGGGGATACATACTGCTGCTTATGTATTAACACTGGAAGTACTTTTGGAAGATAATGCAAGTAGGAAAACCCTAAAAGCCAGATTCAGTAAAACATTTGGTGCAAGATTTTCCTCTACAAGTATGAGAAATCTACAATGTCAATGTGACATAGTTATTCAGGCTCTTTTATAGCCAATGGAGGGAAACAGACTTTTAAAGGGCACAATTCATTTTACTTCAGTTATCTACTGTAGGATGAAATTAATCACACTCAAAACCAGCCCCTACTTTTCACCAACTAAACAAAAAAGAAGAAAGGGAACTCTAACTGATTCATTCTGGTTAAGATTTCTACAGAAGAGACTTCAGTGACTGGATTATATTTCATAAACATATGTCTTTAGCACTATTTGAGATGATCTTGGATCGGATGAGATCGGTTCCTCAAGCTAGCACATAAACTACAGGATTCCTGCCCTTCTGAACCACCTGTTGGAAATGAAACGATATATTTAAGACATCTTAAATGGCATTGAACATCTGAGCTTAAGCCAGTGAGTTTAGCCTTTGAAAACAGTTTCAAAAAAATTAAAAGGGTGAGTTAAATAAAAGGATGACAACGTAGCAGAAGAGAAAAAGCTAAGAATTGCCACCCTTCTTAAATATTTTGCATGCTATGGCTTTCTGTAGCAAAGAATCATGAGGCAAATATCACATTCCCCAGATCATCAAGGAGATGAACACCTCCTTGGAGCATTCCATAAACTGAAGATAAAATCAAATCCCTAGAGTTGCCACTCCTTCATTATGGAATGGCTGTGTAAGTGGACCTCAGAGCTATGTAAGACATTAGGCACAACTGCAACTTTAGTTTAGTTATGTCTGGTTTGGTTGTTCTGGTTGGAGTTCTGGGGCTTTGACTGTTTGTTTGCTTTTTGTTTGGTTGTTTTTTTCCTTTGTTGTTGTTGATGGGGTTTGTGCATATGTCTGTGTGTGATTTTCTCCTTGTACTGGTGATTCTGGGAATATATATATGTACCATCTGAATAGTCATCTAAATTCTTTTGTGCTCAATAGATAGCTATGGATAAATAAAAGGCATATTTCATTTGGCAATTTAGTTTCCTTAACAGCTCTCTTTCCATTCCTTCATTGGCACTGGTCATTACTATCCCTCTGGAGGCACACGACATAACCAGTGGAGGAGTCATGTTTGACTTCCTTATGAGCTGTAGGACTATTCTACAGAAGGCATAAGCAAAGATTAAATCAGTTTCACATGTCCTCAGATTGCAAGTCTGGGGGAGGGAAAAAAAAAAAATTAATTGTGATACAGTAATAAGTCTCTCAAAGATCCTTAAAAATTTCTGTCTTTAAAAAAGATAAATTAAATCTACCACAGTGCTAAGTAATAAAAGAAGTTCTTAAGAATATAAGATAGAGAACATTCTTGCTCTATCAGAAAAATAGACCTAAAATTGTACCTCTTTTTATGCTTTAAGTTCTTTAACTGTTGAGCTGAATTAAACATAGTAAAATATATGAGGGGCTGATTATAGTGCATTGCTGTGATATCTGCATAGATAAGTGATTATTATTACTAGTGTTATATAAGGAGAGAACAGAAATTTGCAAGTAAAATCAAAACTGCAAAAAAGAAAAGTTGTTCTGACATCTTAAAATCATACTCCTTGTTCTGCAAAGCTGTCCTTTATAGCATTTTTATTTTGATATGATCTCTTAGAAGAATTCAATATTATAGGTATCTACATTTTAGTTCACTTTTGGCATTTTAAAAGCACATGTCATCATAAATTGCTATTATAAAATATTACTATGTTAGAATGGTCTAAAGAAAGTTAAGCATGCAAGTATATACATATTAACACTGAGTTTTCAAATAGAATATGTCTCTGACTGAAATTAAACATCACAATTAACTTGAACTAAAGTTCAGTAGAATTGTTTTTTAGATTCTATTTGGGTCTTTGCCAGTCTCTTCTCAAATATTTTTATTTACAAGTATTGATTAAATCAGTTACATCACCAGGATTGCTCACATTCATTTACCCAGCTACTGAAGGCTGGATCAGTGCAAGGAAAGTCACACAGATCCTTTGAACAAAATTCTTTTGGCTCTGGGCGTTCTTAATTTTTCTTAATTTCATATCAGCACATAAGATTCTGATTTCTGATTTTTTTCTGTGTTTCTTCAAAATCTCAAAGCAAAAAATAGTAAAAACACTTTTGTAAAAACTTGTTTATGTTCTTCTACCATGACCATTGATTATATTTATAAATAGATTCTTGTTTAGTACATAATTTTCATGTGAACAATGAGAACATAAATGGTTTTATGCTTTTTTCTTGATTGGTATCATAGATGATTTCATGACACTTGTTTATCTACACAGCTTGCAAACTTACAGACATCAGAAAAGTTGGTAAGAAAAGTGGACAGAATGGCCTGATGTAGCTTTAATCAAAGTCAGGTAATATGGTAAATCAGGTATGCTCTTGCTTTTATGAATGTATTTTACTTTCAAATGCACATCTTTTTTAAATAGCTGGGTCTGACAAAAGACCTTTCTTATTTCCAGCATGTTAATAGCAGGATTTTGTTGTGCACTGGTTAGTATAAATCCTTTTGCTGTACTGATTTGAGGTACTTGCCTTCCCTACAACACTGACGTTACAACATCTATACATAGTGGTACAAAATCCAGTCAGCTATTAACTGAAGGAAAGAACCACTGGGTCCAAATAAAACTCATTGTTACCATCGTAATGGAGATGAGTTGATTTGTCTTGCCTGGTAACTATTTTCTGAAGGTTTAAATTAATNAATAAATAAAATTATTAAAAAAAAATCAAACATTTAACAAAATTTTAACAATTTCAGAAACTATATATTAAAACATACAATTTATTTTCTTAATCCAAATTTAAAAATTCTCTTTCTCTGAAAGTCATTCTACAGAATTGACCTTTCTGAAATGTCTCTGATGTTTAACTCCAAGCATGGGCCAAAGCAAATTCCTTGGCTGGACATCCATCATCTTATCAGCATAGCACAGCTCACAAGCAGACTGAAACCGCTTTAATGTCTACACTACCTAAATGCAGACACAGAAACACAAATAGCACAGCAGCCTTTTCCTATTCCTTTCTGTCTCATGAAGATCAAGGTTTATTAGCACAAAATATATCATGTATGTACAATGTGGATTTTGGGTGCTCCCAAGGCCTTCTCTTCTCCAGGCTGAACAAACCCCTTGTTCTCAACCATTCCTCACAGGGCAAGAGCTCCAGCCCTGACCATCCTGGTGGCCTCCTCTGGAGCTTCCCACTTTATCAAAGTGTTTCACATATTGCAAATCCCAGAACATCATGAAGATGTGGTTTAATGACTGTCAAGTAGGAGGGCATAATCACTGATCAACTGGCTGTGCTCTTGTTAATACACCAAATGTTGCTAGCTTTCATTGCTTCCAGGCCATGCTGCCTCCAAGTAGAATAACAGAATCATAGAATTGTCTACGTTGGAAGGGACCTTTAAGATCGCCTAGTCCAATCATGAAACCGAACTCTAGGTTGATCACTAAACCATGTATCTAAGCACTATGTCAACCCGCCTTTTAAATACTGCCAGGGGTGGTGCCTCAACCACTTCCCTGGCCAGCCCATTCCTATACTTAATAACCCTTTCAGTGTAAAAATTTCCTCTAATATCCAATCTGAACCTCCCATGGCACAACTTGAGGCCATTTCCTTTTGTCCTATCACCTGTGACTTTGGAGAAGAGACCTACCCCTGACTCTCTATACCCTCCTTTCAGGTAGTGCAGAGATCAATAAGGTCTCCCCTCAGCCTCCTTTAGGCTGAACAACCCCAGTTCCCTCAGCCTCTCCTTATAAGACTTGCTCTCCAGACCCCTCATCAGTTTTGTTTCCTTTCTCTTGACTATCTCAATGTCTTTTTTTGTGGTAAGGGGCTCAAAACTAACATAGTACTTGATGTGGAGCCTCACAAAGGGAAGTGATTTTTCTCTGGAGGAAGTACTTTTCTGCAGAGCTAAGTCCCAAGCATTAAGTTGGCAGCCCAAACACTTCATAAATTTCTTCAATTTGCTTTTATCATTGTTGCATTTCAAAAGGTGCCCATGGCCCATTTCTCTTTCTAGGTCCCTCTGGATGGCAGTCAGTTGCACTTCCAGAGAGACATCATACACAAATTTCATGATGGTGCTTCCTGTCTCCCTCTCCAGTCCCTTCATTAACAGGAACTAAGCAGGATGTATGTCAGTATAGAGACCACCAAGGAACTCCATTTGTAACCAGCCTCCAGTGACCTCTTTCTTTGAACCTGATGATACAGTTTTTCACCCATCTGGTAGTCCATCCATCTGGATCACACAAACAGGATGCAAAGATGATGTGAAAAACCATTTTGAAAGGCTTGCTAAAGTTAAGGTAGAAAAATTCTGTTGCTCTCCCCTCACGCACAAATCTAGACACTTCATCACAGAAGGCAATCAGGCTTGTTATGCGTGATGATAAATGCACACTGGATATTCCCTATCACATTCTTCCCATTCATGTGCAACAAAATGGCTTCCATAAAGCCTTACTGCATTAATTTCCAGAGACACAAGTGAGAGTGACTAGCCTGTAGTACAGCAGATTATTCTTTTAAATATAGAACACTCATCTAAAATGTTTGTGCTGCTACATTTTGCAATGCAGCAGAATTTCGACCTAGCTTTAATTCATTTATGTGATCCTGAATGACATCTGGGGGACAAAACTTCATTTCCTTAATTCTATAGAGAGCATAGGAAAAAACCACTGTGTTAGATGAGAAAACTCATTTGTGAAATTCTAAAAAAAACCCACAAAAAACAACATATTCTACTAGATTGACTAAGCATAGTTAACAAAACAAAAAACAAAAAATCAGATTCTAAAGCTGTCATACTAAGATAAGCTTTACCAAGTCTGAGCCTGTTTTAGTATTGGGAACAGTGTCAGTAAACCATATATGTGCAACTTTAACATTTGAATGGGAATAAAGATCAGTAGATTAAAGTATTATTGCAATGCATTATAACCTTCTTAAAAGAAGCAGACACCACCTTTTCTTTCTGTATGCTTTTTTATAATGCATTTCTATTTTATATGCAAAGAACTAGTAATGACAGATTTAACTTCATATGATCACACTTGTAAACATCAGTGATCTGAAAAAGATGAGCCTAGCAGGATTTGGAAACTATGTCTCCACAGTAACAATGGACATAAATTTAATTAGGAAAATACATATTCTGATTTAAAACAGCAATGCCATATTTAGAAGTTGAAATTCAAAAGACCTTTAGCCTTTAAAATTAATACAGATTGCATGAAGACAGAATTTCTTCCTGTAGATATATGCGATTACTGACTATAATATATTTTGCTTGATTTATATTTTAGGAAATAGAAATGCTAATGCAAATTTAAAAACAGAAATGTCTGAAAATAGTCTCTTTCCCAATTTAAAAGAAAACAGACACCTTTTAGTGAATAAAAACTGTCCTCAAAAAAGTGATGACTGGCTCGCACAGAAAGTTGATCAGTCAAGCAAAGAGTCTGACAAATCTTTTTTCATGCAGTATTTGAGTACTAACATACATAACATGAGCCGATGCATAACATAACAAATTGCTTTCAACTCACTGATGTATAGGTACTGGATCTGAAAAAAACAACAAAAAAAAAAATCATCTTCATGTACTCACATCAAGCTGGCTCACCAAAACCCCACAGAAATTCAAGGAAAAGCAGCTGAGGAAGGCATCTCTTTTGATGTAGCAGAGAGCAAATCTTAAGTTCTGGACACATGTAGCTGATCTCCCAGGTATGTGAATTTCTCTACCAATTTGTTCCATTCTGTTCAGTGTTTTCCCAAATTATCTTTCTTCTCCAAAATAAAGTACATTATTGTTTGCTTATCTTTACCAGTCTTAGTTCTCTAAATCTTTTCTCCCGCTCAAGACCAAAATATTTTCTACTTAGATGACAGCATCAACAACAGAGTGAATCTACTTTGAAGATACTTCTCTCTGGTTCCCATACAAACACAGCTCCAAAGGAACTTTTCTTAATGCATGTTTGCAAGTCCTGTGTAATGCTGCTATTTCTGTTCTCAACTTTATTAAAAGCTTCTTCTTATTATCCTGAAAGACAGGCTTTATTTTTTCTAAATATATTTAATCCATTACCTCTCTAGATTTATGGTTTTCAAAACTTAGTAAATTTAGTAGTGGCTATTAGGCTTTTTTCCCTAATACTGATGCAAATTTCCAGTTAGCTGCTAGTACAATCATACAATTTTGTTTTCTTGGCAGATACGAGGTCAGCTCCAAAATTCCCACGCTTCATGAGTTTTTCCTTCATTTCTACAAATTTCTACATTTTTATTCAATTTTCAGTATCACTTATGTGGCACTGAACTGACTTGTAAAGCTGATTGAAAATTCAACATAAATTTAATTTTTTGTTTGTTTGTTTGTTTGTTTAGAGCTACTGTTCCATTCATTTTCTGCTTCAGTGTTATAAATTATTGCTACTAAAACATCCTTTAAAGTAAGCATTCCTGCCATCTTCATCTTTGCCCATGCTGCTCACACTCTGCTGGTGCTTGGGAAATATTTCTTCTCTTTCTGTCTGGACAGTTTTTCATCTGCTACTGCAGTTGGGGCAATGCTATTTGGTGTTTTCTCTACAGACCCAGACTTTAGTGATTGGATATAGTTTCCTAAACATAACATCCTGGTTTTCTTGCTTTAGTCCACCCAGGAGTCTCAAGACATCATCATAAAGTTGATAAAATGACCTGAAATCTTTGCAGAAGATTAGCTCTTCTGGAGTGGCAGAGGGAAGTGATTTGGGATACCTTAAAGAATGTAAAACTGCATGATGTTCCTAGGTTTATACTGAATCATACTTTAGTCTCTCTATCTTCCTTCTTTTCCTGGATTATTTTTGATTTCAAATTGATAATGACAAATCTGTCCGATCTCCATAAAAATAATTATGCAGAGGATGTTTTCCTCACTTGGAAAATACTGATCAGGATTACATTCTGAGTTGTTTGGAGTTTTTTTGTTTGTTTGGGTTTTTTTTTATTTGGTTGGTTTTTTATTTTATTTTTTATTTTATTATTTATTTATTTCAACAGCTATATATCCTATTATTCTACCAAACTTACAGGTTTAGTTCTTTTGGATAATTAAAAAACTTCTGTCAATTTCTTTGACTCTCTTCAAAGCACAATGTACTATAATGGGTGTTAAGGGATTGACCTGGTTTCAGCTGGGAAAGAGTTTGTTTTCTTTCTAGTGATTGCTCTGAAAGGAATGTCAACAATATGTACTGCTTTAAGTTGTTGATAAGTGATTTTTACACTATTCAAGAACTTTTTTCAGCTTCCCATAGTAGAATAGATAGAATGATGGAGTGGCCAATGAAATATTCCATACCATAGACATCATACTCAGTATGTAAATGGGAGTTGGCCAAGGGACAGCAATCTGCCATTACTACTTGGGATAGTGACAACTCACTGGGTGGTAAAAGTGATTCTGTCATTATTGTTATTGTTATTTTTCATATTCTGTTATTGTTTCTAATAAAGTGTCTTTATCTCAACCTACGAGTGTCTTTTTTTCCTCCTTTCCCTCTTCTCCAAGGCCTTTTTGGCTCCTCATGCCACCCTACTAGTGATTAGGTTGGGAGTGCACAAAAAGTAAGCAGGAGACATGGCCTGGACAGCTGACCCCTATTGACCAAAGAATATTCCATACCATGTGATGTCATGCTTACTATCTAGAGTTGGAGGAAGAAGAAGGAAGGGGGGAACGTTCAGAGTTACAGTGTTTTGGTTTTCCAAGTAACCATTATGCATGATGGAGTCCTGCTTTCCTGGAAATGGCTGAGCACCTGCCTGCCAATGGAAGGCAGTTAATTAATTCCTTGTTTTGCTTTGCTTGTATGAGTGGCTTTTTCTTTACTTATTTCTTTACTTATTAAACTGTTTACCTATTAACCCAACCCACGTTTTTTTTTGTTATTTTTCCCAATTCTTCTCCCCATACTACAGGGGGTGGGGGAGAAAAAGAGAGAGGGAAGCTGCATGGTTCTAGTTGCTGGCTGGGCTTAAACCATGGTGACCTTACACTTGGCCTGGTTGAACTTCATGAGGTGTGCACGGGCACAGCTCTCAAGCCTGTCAAGGTCCCTCTGGATGGAATCCCTTCTCTACAGTGTGTCAACTGCACAACACAGGTTGGTGTTGTCATCAAGCTTGCTAAGGATGCACTCAATGCTACTATCCATATCACTGACAAAGATGTTAAACAGTCACTGACAAAGATGTTAAACAGCACTGGTCCAATACAAACCCTTGAGGAAGACCACTCATCACTGGTCTTCACTTGGACATTGAGCCATTGATCTTAACTTTTTGAATGTGACAATTCAGTCAATTGCTTATTTACTGAGTGGTCCATCTGTCAAATTTATGTCTCTCAAATTTAGGAGACATACAGGACTCACGTCAGATACAAGTCTAGACAGCCTCTTGGACTGGCAGAAGCAGAAGGTCCCTAGTGCAGCACACACACAACACTCTCTAGATACACAAGCATACACATATTCCAAGCATTGACACAACCTCTCTGCCCCCTTGATAACATTGCTGATCCCAGGCATCCCATTTGCTGGCTCATCCAGCTTGAAGTTTGCCAGCAAACAAATACACACACAACCAACACCACCCCCTTATCCATCCTCACATCCCCCACCCCATGCACACTTGGTTTGGGGAAGATACAACCACTTACCCCCAGCAGACAGCACTAGACAACACAAGGTGTCACCTGCCGTTCCATTCCAGCCACCAGCACTGAGCTTCTTCAGCTGCATCAATATTCTCCAGTAGCTGATTTTCTGTGTGCACACCTTTTCCACCCCAGTGGCTGAGGCTGAGAACTCACTCGCTCCAGTGGCTGGCAGTGAGGCACTCAATCATTCCAGTTGCTGGCACAAGAGACTGGGGACACCTACAACCCTGATGTGACTCTAGCAACTGCCACCACATCCACTAACTCTGGTCATTCCAGTAGCCAGCATTAAATTCTTGCAGCACTCACACACATTGGATAGAGAGGGAAATTACACAGACACGAAGTTAAGAACAGATTTAATAAGATGGGACATATACAAATTTGGTTGTTGCCTCCCCGCTTTCCTTCTCATCCCAATTTGATAAGGTCCTTGAACAGATAATCTAGAAAAAAAAAAAGTCCTCATTTTCACACTTTGCAGATCCTTATGAATCACTGTAAGTGACCAGGTTTGGTTCTCGTCATTGTGAGAGTGTGCACTACAGAACCCTGTAATACATCTTCTCTCCCTCCTGTTCCCCATATAGCACATGCAGATGAAGTCCTTGAAGGGGACTCTAACTACTAGAAATAGCAGATTTGATTTATTTTCATAAATCTTTTTGGCACTGAAACAGGATTGTGTCGATGTAGCATAGTCAATGGATGGAAACAGATGCCTTTTAAAAAAATCCAGTAGGACTACAGCTATTCACTTACATTTACCTAAAATGAATCTTCCCTTGCAAATTTGTATGAGAACTCCCATCTGCCCTTTGATCACATCTGAAAATTCTTCAGTTAGGGAAAAAGGGAACCTAACATTTAAGAAAAACTTCACTGCTTCAGTTCAATATACTGGAACCCATTCTCTGCCTCTATATGTTATAATGCAAGTAGAATTACTCCTGTTTTTGCATATTCTCTCCAAAGGGGAGTATTTGTTCAATGTAGCAAGCAACAGCTTTCAAAAAAAAAAAAAAAAAAAAAAGCTCTGCAGTTAAGAGTACAGCTACCTTGCAGTTTAATGTTGCTGAAACACAAAGTTAACTTGGACATGCTATGACTGAATCCAGTTATTCACAGAAGACAAGTTAAAGCCATGCAAAAATCTTATTCCTTCATGAATGATGTTGCATCCAATTTACATTTCTGTTTAGATTAATTGTGGGGTAAAATTTATTTAAGGAAATGATTCTGAGACTATTAGGCTGTAATAACATAAAAAAAAATATTTTCTCATTTTTTTAAGTATATCGTTCAGATATAGAATCATAGAATTGTCTAGGTTGGGAGGGATCTTTAAGATCATCTAGTCCAACCATCAACTCAACCCTGATAAAAACAATCCCTAAACTATGCCACTAAGCACTATGTCAACCCATAACTTTAACTACTGCCAGGGATGGTGCCTCAATCACTTCCCTGGCAGCCCATTCCAATGCTTAGTAATGCTTTAGTGCAAAAGTTTGTCCTAATATCTAGTCTGAACCTCCCATGGCACAACTTGAGGCCATTTGCTCGTCTCAGTATCATCTGTGACTTGGGAGAAGAGACCAACCACTGCCTCTCTACACCTACTTGTAGAGAGCAAATAGGTCTCCTCTCAGCCTCCTTTTCTCTAGGCTAAACAACCTCAGCTCCCTCAGCCTCTCCTTATAAGACTTATTCTTCAGACCCCTCAGCAGCTTCTTTTTGGGAGTACCATTACTCACAATTAGGATTCTGTATTAGAACCATGATAACAATTTATAAGGAGTAATAACAAGACTTCTCATTCATACAGTGTCATCCTTATATTCATTTCCCCCAAAAGTCCTTGAAAATTAGGATTCATTCATTGCATCTCTGGAAAGTAACTACTAATCCTCTTTATGGATAGTACATTGATACACAGAAAAGTTAAGTGATTTGCTTAAGGATATACAGTCAGTAGCAGGAGTAACATTAATTCTATTTCTAGTCTACAGCTATGCTAGACTGTTGTCTTCCTCTGCCCATAGAAAGTCACTCTTTGAACAAAATTCCACCTTATCTGTATTTTGAATTCTCATGATCATTCAAACACTGAACAACAGGTACTCTCACTACATCCATACTACTAAATAAAAGAATATCAAGAAGCTCTGGAGCCTGACTGCCCACTTTACTTAATTGCTATCTTAATAGCAATTAACTCTTGGGTCTGGTTGCCCACTCTGCTTAATTGACACTCTCCAGCTTGGTCATTTCAACATAAATCTTAAGCAGGGGCTTTACTTGGAGCTTTTTTTTCTACTCAGCAATGTCGTCATAGCTTTTGAATTCAAACCTGATTCTAGTAGATTCAGTACTAGAAATTATGTTGATACTATGTGAGCACAATCAAGAGTCTGCATGATAGTGCTGTTAAAAGTTGCATTTAAATGGAGCAAAAGTGTTTGTGACGTGTTCCTGGTTTACACTAAAGCAGTCCTTTTTGTGGTCTCAGGATTTCCTTTCCATCAGTACCATGGTGTGTGTTTGCATAACTAGAAGCTGGCATGCATCTGGCAATTGCTTTAACATTGGCTTGGAACGTAAGGATGATACATTCTCTGATGAGGGAGCCTGTAACTGGTTCTTGGTCGACCACTTCAGACACATTTTGATTCCATTATTTTAAAAAAGTAATGTAATGGATAGAATGGTCATTGATCTAAAAATACATATCTGATAGTTTCAATAAATGCAGACAGATGTGATGTTTCTTGGAGTACATATGCTGCAATTATTTGTCAAAGCAAAACTAAGTGGTAAGTATTGTAATGTTATACGTAGGATTATTGCAGCCAGCCTGGGAATCTGCAACTGGGGATTGGGGACCAGGAATCTATTATAATCTCAGATTTTAAGTGAATCCACTTCTCACTTTGGTGTTGGCAGTAAAAAAGCTTGAAAATGTGAGACATAAAAGACTCAGTTAAATTTTCAGAATGTAGTCTTTGAAATATTAACTGTTTCATAACTTTTAACAGGATATTATTTCTGTGACTTCTTAACCTGAAGAACATAAAAAGTAAATTTAGTATATGACATAGAGACAATATTACGTCCTAACTGTGGCTAAAAATACCGGCCTTGGGACTTCTACTATTGCTTCTGAGCATAAGACTCACAATTGCTTTCACATTTAGCTGTTTCTCCCGTTTTTACAACCTAAAGCAGGTTTGGACCTGAAGCAGGTTCTCAAGTAAAGATCTCTGCTGTAGCATGCCAAATCAAACTCTACTTCACTGCCTCAAATCTAAAAGGTCTTCAAAGTCAGCACAGTTAATTGAGCAAACAGTGTGGGGAGAAAGAGTTTAAATTTAACTTCTGAAGTACAAAATGACATTTTTTTTCAGAATTAAAAAAAGAAGTGGAATAAACCAGTAACAATTCTCCAAACGACATACAGTTGCTTGTAGTCTTACTAAAGAAAATCTAGCAAAAGCCAGATAATAAAGAACCAGACTGTATCTGAAGTAAATTTTAATAATCATTGGATCTTGAAAAAAAAAAATGGTTTTTGAATCTTTCCATAGAATAGCTTTTGCAGCAATGATTTTTGATTGCATTATGAAATGTAAAATGAAGGCTTGTACTGGACACAAGTCAGAGGACTCATAAACAATCTGAATACAAGTGGCAAGACTGATTTCAATGGATATTTGATTAAGCTCATAAAACAGGTGGGGAAATGGAGGATTTTCAAAGCAATAGGGTATTATTACGTCTAATTTGATACCTTTTTGTACCTAGCCAGTAATTTGTTGTTAAGTGAAAACATACTAGAACGACATCCAATATTGGTTTAAAGATTATAAGTCATGGAAAATTTCCCATGCCTTTAGGATATCTATTCCAGCATTAATTGCTTTCACTATGAAAAGTTTACATTTGATTTCTAGTACAAGGTCTGCTTATTTCAGCTGGAAGCCATTATATTTTACAATGCTTTCCCTGCTAATTAAAAAAGATTTTTCCACCTTCAACCAAAACCTCATCATACAGAGGTTTATCCTATGTACTACAAATAGATTCTCTAACTATTCTATATATAGTGCACATTTTATATCAATTTTTTCAAGCTTCTTTTTGATAAGAAGATAATGCTTCTATTTTTAGGCCCACCCAACTGAATTTAGTTTTTTACAGCATTCTTAAAATACCGATGTATGGTACTCAAATAATGACTTAATCAATGCTATATAGCATTTCTCTGCTTAGTATTTCTCTTTTTATTAGAAAAATTACATATTTGATATTTTTGCTACAGCAAACTTGCTGTAGGCTCATATTAGTCTGGTGATGAACAATGATTCAACATCCTAGTCAGACTGAATCTGACCAGATTAATTACTTCCCAGGATATCTATCTACTCTTCAGAAACACATATAGATTTTTGCCAGACAATGTGACACATTGATATTTATTAATTTGTTTTCAATTTTAAATATAAATTAAGCTTTTCACTTATTCACATCCTGAGATTAGTAAAAAAAAAGCCTTATGTCAGAGAAATCGCATATTTCACATATAAAACTGAAATAGATATTAAAAAAAAATTCTTCAAAGCATAAATCAGTTTCTAACTGTTGGGACTATAAAGAAATTGTCCCTATGAGGAAATTACTCCGTAATTGTTTAATCTGGGATTTGTATACAGCTGGTACCAGCTAGAGGCAGGAAACAAAATAGAAAACAATGTGTCAGCTAATTAGTATTCCAGTTTTATGAAATGATATGCCAAAATTTAACTAGAAGATGGAAGTTAATCAGAGTCCTCCTGAGACTTTATAAGCAGACAGGCATTTTGCTGCTTGAGCCGACTCTACAAGTCAGAAGCAGAACTGATGTCCTAAAAGAATACATCCTTTTCACGGCCGACCAGGACTTTAGCATGTTGCAGCATAATTACCTTTATGTTGCTTTTAATAAAATTAAATAGGTAAAAGTGTAATAGAAAAATAGAATAGAAAAGTGTAAAAAATTGAAATAGAAAAGTGTAAAAAACTGAGTACACAAAAGTGTAATAGAAAAAAGCGAGCGGAAGCAGGTTTGTGGTTGAGGCAGCAGACAACCTCCCACCTTACCTATCTCATCCTATAAAGTACCTCTTAGTAACAGATATGAGGCTCTGATTGAAGACGACCATTCTGGAGAAGAAGTAGGTAAGGAGTGGCACAAATACAGGTTGGATGGACAAATGGCTGGAGGGTAGCCCTGAGGAGAAAGACTTGGGAGTGCTCATGGATGCGAAGCTCAACATGAGCCAGCAGTGTGTGCTGGCAGCCCAGAAAGCAAATCGTATCCTGGGCTGCATCAAAAGAAATGTGACCAGCAGGTCATGGAAGGTGATTCTCCCCCTCTACTCTGTGCTCGTGAGACTCCACCTGGAGTACTGTGTCCAGGTCTGGAGTCCTCAACAGAGGAAGGACATGGACATGTTGGAACGGGTCCAGCAGAGGGCCACAAAGAGGATCAGAGGGATGGAGCACCTCTCCTGTGGGGACAGGCTGAGAGAGCTGGGGCTGTTCAGCCTGGAAAAGAGAAGGCTCTGGGGAGACCTACTAGCAGCCTTCCAGTATCTGAAGGAAGCCTACAGGAGGGCAGGAGAGGGACTCTTTGTCAGAAAGTGTAGTGCTAGGAAAAGGGGTAATGGTTTTAAACAGGAAGAGGGAAGATTTAGATTGGATATTAGGAAGCAATTCTTTTCTGTGAGGATGGCAAGACATTGGAACAGAGAAGTTGTGGATACCCCATCACTGGAAGTGATGAGAAGTGATGACTGGAAGGCCAGGCTGGATGGGGCTTTGAGCAACCTGCACATAGCAGGGGGATTGAAACTCGATGATCTTTAAGGTCCCTTCCAACTCTAACCATTCTATGATCCTATGATTCTATGAATATTTCCAATACTTACTTTCTCTTCGGGGTAAATGGAATGAGAACAAGAACTTACCCTTGTTTTTCTTGCACAGTTTAAAATGTCTGTTTTCTCTGATCACTGTAATCATGGTATCCACATTTGCATTTTATCTTTTGATCTAACTGGAATTCTTTAGCAGCATTTTATACAGCAGGAGCCATTTGGAGAGTCTAATCACTTCATGATGTGTTACAAAACAAGTATTTCTTTTCTAAAGACTTTATTTGACGTCTTCAAAGTGTAATGTATATTCTCTTGGCTAGTTTTCGTTAGCAAAATTTTGGCAGCTTGTAAAAAGTTTCTGAAGAAAGTGTGTCTGTTTTGACTACAGACTTATATTGGAATTGGAGCTGTTCCAAATTCTGCTGGTGTTGTTTTTTAACATATATACTGATGCACATTTACCCATTTATCTTTTTGCCATACCACTACAGAACCTACACGTGCAGAGTAGCTAAGATCCTAGGATTGTTCAAAAGTCTGGTGAACTTCTAAATTCTCATTATGCTCATCCACATTGCCCTTCTGTACTGACTGAATCTGATTTCACGGGGGCTCACAAGCAAATAACTCCATTGTCAGATGCATGGCGTAACATTTACACACTGCAGTTGCTTAAATTTAGGTGTCAAAATGTACATCTTCATAGGAGAACTACTTGTCAAAGTGCCTAATATAGTCCAAGATAAACGGCTTTATTTTTTGAAATTGCAAATTGAGACACTCTAATATCAAAGATAGTTTGATTAAAAAAAATTTCCAGATGCCTGTGGGTGGATCATGGTCAGTGTTGCAGTTTGGGCCAGGCTGGTCTATGACAAGACAAGACAACACAACAGATGATCTTTCCCACCTTGTTCCAATGAGAAGAGAGAGATAAAGAGACTTATGAGTTTAGAAAAACCAAACTATTTTAGTGAAATATTAATAGTAAAATATAAAAGGAAACAATTAGATACAATATATACAAAACCATACTAAACTCCCAGGGAGATGTCACCAGCTGGCACTGGGGAAGTTCCAGACTGGACCCAGTAATGAATGGGAACTGGACTCCAGAACATGATTAAGGATCATGATCAAAGGCAGACAAACTGACAGGTCATTAAGGACACAGAACCACTGAAGCACAAGTTCTCCAGTAGAAACACACCTCCCTTGCTCCCTCAGCTTTTCCACCAAGCAAGGGACATAGGATGGAATACCCTATTGGTCAGTTTGGGTCACGTGATCTGTCCACTCCTCCCCATAGGTGCAACCCCTCACGGAGTAAACAAGGAAGTCAGCTGACCCTGGTTGCCACAGCAACAGGTATACACACCAGCCTGTCTCCCTGAGCAGGAAGTTGGCTCTGCTGCCAGGCGCTTACCCAGCTGCTCTCTTACTCTCCCTGCTTAACAGGACAAAATAAGATGAAAAAACGCATCATTTGAGGCAAAACCGGGGAGACCACCTACAAATTATTGTAGAATCATAGAATTGCTTAGGTTGGAAAAGACTTTAAAGATCATTGAATCCAGCTGTTAACCCAGCACTGCCAAGTCCACCACTAAACCATGTCCCTAAGCACATCTTTTAAACACCTCCATGGAGGGTGTCTCTGCCACTTCCCTGGGTGGCCTCTCCCAATACTTGACAACCCTTTCCATGAAGAGTTTTTTCCTAACTCTAACTTTTTTTTTTTTTTTCTCCTCACTCCTCACTGCCTGACTGTTGTTTTGCCTTTTCTTTAATACATTTTCCCCAAGGCACCACCAGCCTGTCTGATGGACTCAGCTGTGTCGTGTGGTGGGTTTCCTGGAGACACCTGGAACTGACTGTGTCCAGGCAGCCTGTGGCCTCTTCTTATAGAGGCTGCATCCCTGCAGCCCACCCCCATCTAAATCTTGCTTTCCACTGCTAATATACTCTGTATGGACAACCATATCAAGCTTCTACTCAATACACAGGTGTTCAGTGTCTTCCAGGAGTCCTTAGGGTATCCTGGCTGATACAAAGATGCTGCTCAAGTGGGTTGTGTGTTTCCTATAAGTCCTGTGTGAGATTTGCTAGCAGGTAATGGAGATATGATGTCTCAGATGACACTGAGGGGCCAAACACTGATTGTACTAAGCAAAATTTCAGTTTGTTTGCCTACATACAGACATTCAGTACCATCTTAAGTTGGAGAAGGGTAGATTTAAGTTGAATATTAGAAAAAATTTCTTTACACTGAGGGTGGTTGAGCACTGGAACAGGTTGCCCAGGGAGGTGGTTGAGGCCCCTTCCCCGGAGATATTCAAGGAGAGGCTTGATGAAGCCCTGGGCAACCTGGTCTAGTTGAGGGTGTCCCTGTGACTGCGGGGAGGTTGGACTAGATGGCCTCTGGAGGTCCCTTCCAGCCTGGAGGATTCTGTGATTCTATGATCTTCCATGTCATAGGATTTCCAAACATCTGTACAGGCTGCTAGATATGGTTCAGAATGACAGCAAGCTTGTGTTATTTTGGAGAGACAGTTGGAAGCCAGGTGGGATAGCCCAGAAAAAGTCTAGGCGCTGCTGTTCGGGCAAATAAATACCATTGTGATCTTAAGAGCAAGCAGAATCAGTTGTGTAAACATAATAATTTAATTTTGCATAAATATTCTCAGCTGACTAAATCACCTAGAGCCATTGCTGACCCTTATAATATCCAAAACATTGGTACGGCATCTGCAGATATTTTACAGGAACCACAGGAAACTCATCACATTCTATGAGGCAGGAGGAAGGCAGAGAGGATGTGCTGAGGCATGTAGACACCTGTAGGCAATGGAGTACAAATGTCAATCCTATCTTTATTTCTTTATATTAAATTTATCCCATCTTTCTGTATGCTAGCAATATATTTTCCTCAATGCTTCATTGATATTGTACTCAAATAGAAAACAGAAGACGAGCCACCTTGTTCTTATTCTGTCTTTCATTATTTTACCTCAATACTTCAAACCCCTCCTGCAATTCAAGATTGTTGTGCTGCCATGAAGGTCAGCACAGTTTTAGATGTTCCTCTGGTGTAATGAATAAACACAGCTGAATTAATAGAGCTAAACCAATTACACTGGATTTAGATAACTGACTCAATTTCTAATTTCTGAACACTGTCATGTATAGAGTGCCAACACTCAATATCACAATAACATATTTATATTTCATATCTTACTGATGTGCAGCTTCATTAATATACTGATCATCTCATGTAAGGCAACAAAAACATAAAAGCTATTTTCATCTGTATCTGTAGTAGTTCTATTTCTGCTTGTCCATTTATCTACAGAGATAACAACAATCAGCATTTCCATAGAAAAATATTCTTGAACTAAAAAAAAATAATTGTAATCAGTGTGAAAGAACCTGATGAATAAACCCTCAAATAGTACAAACAAAGCCTCGCTTTTAATTCTTTTTATATAGAATTATTTTTAGCCTCATATTTGTGGTCACTGGCATTATGTCATATGAATTGAACTGATACTATTATCAATGTGAACATGCAAGACTTTTGCAGTGCAGTGGGGTGCAGGCACAACTTTTTTTCCCAATGATTAATTCTAGCTGTTATAGAGAAAAGAAATTCTGAAAATCTTAAAATAGTAGTGTATTTTGGAAAATTTTCTTCTTTTTTTTTCCTTTTTCTATTTCTTTTGCTTTTGCTTTTTTATTTCTATTTCCTATTTTCTTTTTTATTTTTTTAACATTTCACATTCCTCTGTGTCTCTAGAACATGCTGTGTAATTTAGCATACAATGTTTGGGGATAATTTTTTGTTGGGTTTGGTTTTGAAATTAGTAGCTAATGATAATTTATAAGGCTAAGGTCAAAGGCATTTTTCTCTCTCTAATTTTGGTTCTAAGAATGAAAGAATTCTGAACAAAACCAATACCATAAAGAAATAAATGTTTTTAGTCTTTTCATCTTGGAAATCCTTGATCACATTAAACATAACACTGATTTTTTTTTTTTGAAACATTTTTTTACTTAAACTTCTTTCACAGAAGCCTTTTTTGTATTTTTGACAGCAAAAAGGGAAAACTGATTGAAACGACACCAACATGAGGTCTCACCTTGTTTCTGTCCTCTGTGAAAAATATCTTTATTAATGCTTCGGCTGATTTCAGTCAAATCAAATGCACTGATGCAAGTCTTGAATCCACTTACATTCTTACAGCTCCATGGAAATATGTGATTCCGTAGAAGTCAGTTGATTTAAGTGCCACAACCTCAAGATGCTGCAATGCAAGACTGTCCTTAACAACCACCAAAAATCCATGAAGGAGAGGACACATTGTGAGGTTTCCTAACCATTGGGCAATTTTCAGTATGATGCTGTGAGTTTCTGGTTCTTTTATGGCAGAAACCTTGGATTGGTAACATCTCACCTGAATTTAACTGCCACTTCAAAAAGATGTGGATAATCCTGTTTTAACTGTCAAGTGCACGTGACTGTCTCAGATGCCTTAGAGCACTTTGTCTAGGAAATTGTTTTATTCTCCTTAACTGCTTTGCTGATAATGGCAGCCTGTCCACCCAGCCTGCACACAGACACCTACATTTAGCTCCCTAGACCTATTCCCACCTCCTAGATGGTGGGCACTGGAATTCCATCCGCCACAGAAGCAAGTATTACATACAAAATTCTATTGTGACCTAAAAAGACCACACTATGTGCTTAAACTTGAGAATTTACTGCAAGCCAGAATCTTCTACTGAGGACAGCAAAGCCTCATTAATAGTGAAGTTGACTTGTTATAAACTAAAACTTCCTTGTATCTATTTCCCCTCCTTGGTATTGCATTCATCTGGGTATCCCCCTGACTCCTAAGGCTGCCAGGAGTACAGGGGTGCCTGTGGTGGGTGCAGTCACCCTTGCTAAGGGCCCCAACAAAGGGCTGCTGTGTACCCCCACATCCATGGTCTTTCAGGCAGCTGCCCTCAAGCAAGCAGCTCTCACCAGGAGGAGGACAGACGCTTGAAAGTGGAGTGGGGACCAGCTCCAACTCCCAAAGGCTGCCCCTATCCCTGACAGAGACCTGCCCTGCTCCTGCTCCTGTTCCTGATGCTGCTCCTGCTCCTGTCCCTGCTGGGTTCTCTCCACAGCTAGGGTCTTCATTGAGTCAGGGTGGGTAAGGAACAGGGCACAAGAAATGTAAGAAAAAATAGATATTATGTTTTTAGTTACTTCCTTTTCAGTAAATAGCAACCATCATGTATGGAATTATTTTGTTCAACACAGATCGTCTTGTTCTTACAGAAATGCAAGAAAAAACCCGTCTTGAGGTAGATGAAAAAAAAAAACCCTCAAGTACAATAGAACCCAGTGACGAGGGAACTAGAGACACAGCCTGAAAACCTTGATCTATTCCTGTCAGTGCCATTTGTCTCCTTTATATAGCAAAAAAGGATTCTGCATCTAAGTACTGAAGTTGGAGCATGTATAATCATAAGAAACAGCCTACGTAAAGACTCCTCCAGAAAGTGTTTTCAAGCAACTGAGCTGAGTTTAGGCTGCTGACACAGGCGTGTAAAATTAGATTGCTAAAACATATGGTGTGAATGTATTTATCAACATTCAATTTTGCTGCTTCCCTTAATTTTTAATGGAACCATGAATGCCCTCTATTCCTTGGGGCACATGTAGCTAAACCTATGTATGTTTTATTTCCCTAGTATGGGATCGAAATTGAATCTAGGCATCTAAATTCCAGGCTGTGAGCCTGGGAAAACCTCAGCAGCTGCTAATCTGATGGGCGTCTCAGCCCAAAGAGCATCACGTTATTTTTTAGGATGGCAAATTTATTGCTGCACATTTGCCACAGTTTTGACAAGACCAAGTGCATTAGTCTTAGGTACACCTAAGTAAATTTTGACTGCTTCTGTGTAAATCATCAAAGGGCCCTGGTATTTTCAGAGAATGTCCAATAATGCTGAAAGGCTCAGGCTTTTTGTAACATTATTGCTAGAACTTCATACTTGAAACAACAGGTAAATTAATTCAGCTGCATCTTTTTACAGAACCTTTTTTTAATTTTCTTTTGTTTGGTTGGTTGGTTGGTTTGTTTTTGTTTTTGTTTTACAACTGAAAACATTTTTCCGGACGTACCATGTTCCCACATCAGCCTGGGAGAATTCAAACCGAAATATTCTGGGACAGTGTCCTGGTTGCTAGATTAGTAGCTGAGCAAGTCAAAATCAGTTAAAATAGTAAAGTTTTTTCACTATAATTAATATACTTCAAGATACATTTATTTAAATGAATGTAAAGGAAAGATTCATGGTTAATACTGTCTAATTTGACTATTTGACTAAGTACAGAAGAAAAAATTGGACTCTAGTCTCTACTTCTAATCTAGCTTTAGACTAGATCTACATTGAAGACACAATTTCCCTGTAGTTTTAGGTCTTGAAAATCTAAAAAAAAAGCACAGGTGAGGATCCCACAGCCAATTTAGGTAACATGTTCCAATGCCTTGGCAACCTCTCAGTGAAAACAATTTTCTAATACTTTGAACTTGATCAGATTCATGGCCAGTGCCCCTTTTTATTTCTACTAACACTATGAGAAGAGATGAACTGCAGTATCTTGGTAACTGCCCTTGAAGTACTTGCAGGCAGCTTTTACATCACCTTTTAGCCTTCTCTTTGTCATACTAAACAAGTCAGGATCCCTCTCTCCACACCTTCTAGAATATCTGCCATTTTTCAAACTCCCTCTATTTTCTCCATATCAATCTAGAACTGGGAGAAGCAAGCCAAAGTGGTACAAAGTCCCAGCTATGCTAGCACTAAATGGAGAAAAATAGTTTCCTTGATTGGCCAGGAACAATTCTCCCTGTGAATCACAGTATGCCTAATTTGTGAAGTTTTTTTTGTTTTTTTTTTAATGTGTTCATTGTTACTCCCAAGTCCTTTTCAGCAGAGCTGGCATTCAGCCAGTTGTTTAGCATGCATTGGTGTCTGGCGTTGTTCTGCCCAGGATGCAGAAAATGACTTTTTTTTTCCTTGAGGAACTTCAAGAGATTTATATCACTCCAGTCTTTCAGTTTATCAAGGTAATTTGTGGTTAAATACCTACTACATATGTTAGATGCTACCTCCAAATTTGGTTTGTCTACAGATTTTGACTGTACATTTTGTCTCATCACCATGGTTGTTGATAAAGATATTGAACAACATGTCCCCCAGTATCAATCCCCAAGTACTCCACTCATTCCCAGTGCCAACTGGACACGGACCTGTTGATTTCTGTACTTTAAGCTCAGAAGGATATTATATCAAAAGCCTGCAAAAAGTCAAAATATATTACATATGCCACTGTTCCACCATCCATATAGTCATTTCATCATAGAAAACAATTATTCTAACATGATTCAATGTTATTAAACTCTTGTTGGCTATTCTGCATCTTCTTGTCCTTTATGTGCTCATGAATGGATTCCAAGGCAACTTCATACACTTATGCAAATACAATATCAATATGTAGATAGAATCATATATGATCACATTCTGTAATGAAATACTGGCTTTATGAATGGTGGGAGAGCAATGTTGCTGTTTACTTTTTCATCAGGTCTATTGACATCTAATATACTTGCAAAATTAGTGATATGTATCCTGGAAAGGTAGGCTACAAGGTGGAAGGAAAAGTAGCAATATCACTGAGATCAAAAGTTGTGATTAACCACATCTAGCTGGTGGCTGATTACTATTGGTATGTGTTGAGGTCAACACTGGTTTATTACACATCTAGATGATGGGACAGACTGTACCTTCAGCAAATTCACAGAAGATACCAAATTGAGACCAGTGAGTACTCTGGAAGTCAAAGCTGTTATTCAGATTCCTCACCAGGCTCTAGGAAAGGAAAGGGCTGACAAAAACCACATGATATTCAAGAAAAGTAAATGCAAACCCCTGTGCCTGGACCAAGATAACCATACACAGTAGTACAGCTTAGGAACTGACTGAATTGAAGGCAGTTTTGCAGAAAATGATAAGGAGGATCCTGGTGGTCATCCTGAATGTGAGACAGCAGTGTGCACTTGTGGCAAAGCAGACCAACAGCATCCTAGCTGTATTCCCGAGACCATCTCCCAAAAGGTGGAGGAGGGAAATGATCCTTCCCCTCTCTGTGGCACTCATGTAGTTGTGTCTTTCTATGGTACTGCATCTAGTATTGGGTTCCCTAGTATAATAAAGACAATGCCATACTGAACTGAGTCCAGTGGAACATAAACATGGTGACTAGGAGCCTGAAGCACATACTCCAAAATAAAAGGCTGAAGGCTGTCTTCCAAAACCAGAAAACCAAGTGATGGGATATCTTACTGTTCTCTGCAACTACCTAAAGTGAAGATATAACACAACAAAGGTATAGTCTTCTTGGATATACACACTGATAGGTTAAAAAGCAACAAAGACAAGCTACAGCATGGTAAATTCAAACTACATTGTAAGAAGAAAGAAGGCAGTCAAGCACAAGTAAAGAGAGGTTGTGAAGTGTCCATCCATGGAGATATTCAGAACTTAACTGGGCACAGCCCTGTGCAACCTGAAATAAGTTGTCTATGAATTGTCCAGACCAGATGACCTGTCCTTCTAACGCAAATTATGCTGTGATTTTATCTGGCTATTATGTACCTGTAATAAGAGAAACAAACTTGGTGACAACTGTAGCTTGGTTTACTTAGATGTGATTCATTTAAATTAAATTTAGATGTCTACAGTTAGATGTTTACATTTGATCTAATCAACCTCAGTTCTCTTTACATTTAACAGAACAAAGGATTTCTACGTTAAATCCTACTTGCCTTTATGTCATTATCCAAAGCAAATTCTGAGAATTGTAGTGATTTTCAGCTTAGAAGCTCAGTTCAGTGTCTAGTGCCATTTGAAAAAAGCTTAGAAACTGGAACACCCTCATGGCTGTACAGGATGCTAAAAATCTTTTGGAGAACTAGATGAAAGCTTACCAGAGTATCCTAGTGTATCTTAAATACTGTTTGCCACCATATTTTGAGATATCTCTAAAAAATATGCTGTGAAGTAGTATGTTGAGCATGTATGCTTTCAAATACATTTTTAAATTACTATTTGAACTTCACTTACGAGGCACCAGCATGATTTTTCATTGCAAGTGCATTTTCAGTGCTGTTCAAAAATACTTTCAATACACTGTCTACTTTAACATGTCTTTATTATACTTTTATGGGCATTTCTCATTACTGTTTGTCATAGAGATAGCAAACTTCAACAGGAATATTTCCTACATTTAAAGCTACTCAGGAGTATGAAAAAAATGTTTAAATAGTTCAGCATATTTCTCAGCAAAAGAGCAATTCTATACAAAACCTCATATTTTTATACCAAAAAAAAAGGCCGTAAAACTGAAGCTTACTAGGCAACTATTGCTTCCAGTGTGTATATACTTGTAACTGATCTCAAACCCTCGCCTTAAATCTATATACATATTCCTTGCAATTATGAGAAGAGAGGAATAAGCCTTGCTCACAGTATTGAATTATACACCATTTAATATCAGTGAAATCACATCAAACTCTTTGGGTTTTTGTTAGGCTTTCAGGGTTTTTTATGGAAAGAAGAAAGACCAAAATATTAATTCCATGATGAAATTACATGAACTTCAATGGAAAGACTTTAATATAATTTTATAACATATGCTTCTGAAAAACAAATTTATAGACAACATAATTGTCGTCTCACCTACTTGTGTTTCATTTTTCAAATAGTAACATTATTCATTGCTCATTGTACATCTATTTTCAAAAGAATATTTACTGAAGTATTGTAGCTGTGCCCAAAACTGTTCCAAATACGGCAGATTGTCTTTTAAATGGTTGAGTTTTTCTTTTACATTAAAAAGTAAAACGTCTGCAAAAACTAAAACATGCACTCAAGACTGACCAAAACTGAATTTTAAACTCATAGAAAATGCTGAACATGAACAAATTACTTGGCTGCAGTTGCAAAAACACCTAGCCAGGCACAATGCTATTAATACCATAACTAAAGCAGTATAATGTTGATTAACTGTAACCTTAGAAACCCACCCACATCTCCCTACATCTCCCCAGCTCAGCTAGCTCCAGAAACAGGCAGGTCATAAGCAGACCATTCCATAATCATCAACACATTTTCCTTTTGATTTCATCACTCCCCCGTAATCTGAAGTTTCACTTGTGTTTGTGTAACAGCAAATCCTTAAAAATTATTCATAGGTGAAGATATGCCTATGCCATAAGAACTACAGCTAGTTAAGTGCCAGGTTTATCATATGTAGTCCAATAGAATTAGATAATATGCATAAACCCAGTTAATGATCCTATTACTATCTAATTAGTTCTAATTCCTTCATCTTTTTATGTATGCCTAATTCTTTTTCTTTCTAAATTTTAATTGACCTGTGACAAGATATTAAAGTCATAACATTACATTAGACTCAATTAACCCCTTTCTGAATAGTTATTTCTGGTTTAATTTTCATTAAGTTTTGCCCACTTAATTTTTTTTTTTCTGTAAAAATAAAACTGATTTTCACAGGTTGTTCACAGATTATGCTTGTAAATTAGTACTATAAATAATTGATACAAAGATGATATCTTATTTTTTTAGGAATTGTATTTATTAGCTTTTATTTATTGGTTTTTATGAAGACCAAGGTTGGCGAAAACAGCCCAAATACAAGATGATCTTCATAAATCCCAATATGATTTTTGGAGACCAAAACTATTTGACCATTTAAGTCATCCAATGCTGTTATTAAAACTGAGTAATGTGTAGAGCTACTTAGCTGAGATGGACATCTGACAAATATTGCTAGGGCTTTCTCTGACTACTTAGCTCTCTTTTCACTCCTCTGTGCAGTGAGATACTGCATGGAAAGACTTAAGCTAACTCTATCAACCTTCTTTCCACAGCTCTTCATTTGGAATGGTGTTGTACACACTTTTCTCTTTTTTTTCATTACTCAGAACTATTTACAGAAGAAAAACTGAAAAAGATACTATGAGTGATTTATTTATTATTCAAATAGAAATTCTGAAAGATTTTAAATTTCTCGAATCAGTTATTCTGTTATGAGCTTCAGGCTACAACTCCAGGATCAGTGACTCTCAGTGAAAAGGGAAATTCACCCTTCCAAGGACCACGTACATTCAAATGTTTAATTATTGATTACATATTGATTAGATATTTCATCAAATTAATTTTTAAATGGTACCTATGTTTGGGTAACACAAGCTTTATATTACTGATTTATATTAGTAGATGTAATGCATGTAGTGAATATTAGTCAATGGTACCCAAACAACCTTTAAGTTAGTCTCTATTATGTCAGTGTAACTCTATACATATAGAACATATGCTGACAGTAACAGTCACCATTCAGCATAAATAATCAAGACTGAATGTAACATGCATACAGTTATTTAATTTTAATATAGCATTTTCATCTACAAAACTATTTCACCTATCGTGGTTTATAGCTAAAGACTATTATCTATTGTAAAGTACTGAACAATTACCAGAAGCCTCTAACAAAGGCACGGAAAACCAAAATTGTTGGTTTTCTTTCTATAAAAGATGCTTAATTGTGTTAGGCATGGAGGAGGGAAATTTAAGAGGTATCATCCAGTTTAACAAGTCCACAACAACATTTTTGTTTAGCAACATTTACCTATAATAAACTAAACATACTATATATACTTATGTAGAGGGAGATGTAACCATAGTTACTTGACTGTTGATTCATTTTGTTTCAGAAGGAAATTAGAGCAAATAATAGAGTAAGAAAACATCTTGTTTTCTTATTGATTTATTTTAATCAAAAACATTAAAACATCAATGCTTAATTTAATTGGGAATTTTAATTTAGTGGGTTTGATTCACTTCCAATCTCTTTTTTATTTCACTAGGGAATAAATACAGATAATCATGAATTAGTTAACTGGCCAATAAAGAACTAATTCCTGAAATAATTTCTCTTCCTACATGACAGTTAAGTCTACTGGTTATACTGATAATACTGAATTCTTACTTAGGGACAAAGGGAGAAGTGATTTTATTATTCTACCTATGCCAGTAAATAAAAAAAAATATAACATCTGCAGAGTGATTATGAGTCCAGAGATGTTTCTTGATTTTTCAGTGTCATTCTTAACATACAGATGGAGTTGAATTTTCATTTTATAAAGTAGCTGAATACGGCCTTACTTGGCAGAAGAGGTTTATAAAAATCCTGCATGTTGGTGAACCATAATTAATAATTCAAAATAAGTTTAGATCTAAAAGAAATACAACCATTATACTGTAGGCTAACTATAGGTATGCAGGCATACCTATAAATATAGCCTATATAACTATAGGTATGCATGCAGTTAAAGCAGAAAACTTATGTCCTCTAAATCCATATTTTGTTTTATTTTATGGTCCTGCATATGGTGAAAAGCAAATGAAAAACAAGTATTTTCAAATTACAATGGCAAAAGTCAACATGTAGAAAAAGTAAATGAGAAAATGTTATACAAAGTAAAGTATTCTAGTTCAGTGACAAAAGAGGTAAAACTATGAATTAAATAGATGTCATCTCACAGTAGCAGATCAGCCACCACTGCACCTCTTTTCAACACACTAAACTTTAATTGGTAAGGGCAACAGTGACTTTGAACTTTTACAGCAAGCACTTGAACACATTAATAGGATAATGGACACCTGAATTCAAAAGTTCACCTCATGTTATAAGACAGGCTTTGATATTTAATAATTTTTCAGCCAAACTTTGCTCTTTTCTACACAATATTGAAAAAAAACCCACCATGAACTATGAAACTATGCTGGTTATATGAAGAAAAAACAGGCTTCAGAACCTTCACTTGCTTTAAACTCAAACACATTTTCAGTGCTGTTTATTTTATTTCCTTCTGCTTCATTTGTTCATATATAGAGACTAAAAGTAATCTAACTGATACTTCTGCTGAATACTCAGTGGAAATCTCAGTTGCAGAGACAGGATAGTTCTCCCCTCCCCCCTCCCAGAACTTCATCATGAATTTTAATGTTTCTCTACCTACTTTCTTTTGAACTCAGTCCTGCAATTTCTCATATGCTTGAATCCTTAGTAAAAAAAAATAAAAAATAAAAAAAATGTTTAATTAATTTCACTTTTTGGATGTTTTCTGATCAAGTGGTTTTTCACTCTCTCTAATATAAAATCAAGATACTCTATCTCTTTTCTCATGAACACAAAGATTTACCTTCGAAGAGCATACTCTTTTGTTTCCATCTTTGGTCCACCTGAGGACATATAAGTATAATGAGAAGATATTTTACATTTGAACACTCAAGTACAAGATATTTTTAGGTTGATATGTTTGCAGGGAATTACCCCCCATGTATTTTTCTCCTGTTTTCTCTCTTCCTTTCTTTCCTTTGCCAATTCTGCAACCATGGCAAATGGTTTTACTGATTTTCTGCATCTGTATCTGGAAGAATTATACATGCAGAAAGTGCAATAATACCATTATTTTTCTAAATATTTAACCCTAATATAGAGTTATTCTCTCAAAGCTAACCTTGATTGTAGGCATATTCCTATATTATACATATATATCTGAGATATTTTTGATATAACCATGGCAATTTATCCATGGAAGGGTCTTGAGATCTTCTAGTACAACCCCAGTGCTCAAAGTAAAGTCAGCATATTGTTCAGGGCTTTGTATATCTCTAGGGATGGAAACACTAATATGGACAACCTATTCCAGTGTTTGACTACTCTTAATAAAATAAAATAAAATAAAATAAAATCTTAAAAATATTCTTTAAATATTCTTGTCCTGGCTATTTCCTGAAAATGAAATCATATTTTATTCAGTATAGCATCCATAACAGTAAACTAGCAGATTTTGGTAATAAAATATTTGTTTATGGAACAGTTAATGAACTTTTTTTTTAAAAAAAGAATCATTATTTACTTCTGCTTATCTGTGCTTGTCACTGCGGGAACTTGCTGATTTCTGTTAATGCTATTCATTATTTTCCTATTCAGTCTTCAACTAGGCTTTAAATCATCTAATTAACTGCAAAACTATGCTTAATATATTACCTGAGCTTCAGTTAGCTTTCAGAGTGACATTGAGGTATGACATTTCTGTTAATACAGTCTAGATATCATGTTACCCTGAAGAAGAATAAAGAGCAGAGATCCTCAGGCTAACACGTTTGGAAATAGGGACCATTATAACTCTGCTGAAGCACTCTGTGGCTGATCCATTTTGAAGCACGATAAAGGGACTAGATTCTGAGAATCTGTACTAGTCTGGCTGTACAGCACAGCATAGATGTTTCAGCTTGACTGAGGCTACTTCTGGGATTTCTAATGCAACACTTTAATGTCTGGCACAGCTATAGAAAGATTCTGATAGCTGCACAGGGATAAGGGAGCAATAAAAAACTCCAAACACCATCACAAAAAAAACCAAACCCAAACCAACCAAACAAAAAAAAACACACAAAAAATCATCCTAGATTTATTCTGTCATCTTGATCCAATGTTCAGAAATTCTCACCTTTGACCAGATTCTGCCCAAATCAATTCTAGGGCAACAATAAACACTTCTTAAACCATCACCTTCAAAAATGAAAGTAACCCCAAGTGAGGTTTTGCTGATTGTGGCAACTATGTGAAATAATGAATGGTTGATGCTTTTGATGAAGCTCTCTTTTAATGCAGTGAGTGTAATCTTCATCCCTTGGAATTTAATAGTAATTTTGCTATTGATCATGGTGGAACTGGGATTTCATTCTCCCACAATGGAGTAATCATTTCATATGTATCCACTCCAGAGTCTTTTATGGCCGAATGGGAAAAGCTAATACTACTATGCTGTTCGTTGAAAATCTCATAAGTAGATATAGTAGATAAAAGCAAATGCAATAAAGAAGTGGGAGTACTGTGAAAATTAACAGGAAGGAAACCCACAAATCAAAATAAAAGCAAAAACCAGAAAGAAAGAGTGCTCCACCAAGTTTCTGGGAGCCTTGTTTCCATTTTTTGTTATGATGTTACATTTGTTTATAGAAGATGAAGTAGAAAATTATGATAAACAGAAAGGATATTTCCTCTAATATGGTGGCTGTTAATTGTGTGGAAGTGTAAAAGTTAGGCTGATGTAATATTTTTGTAAGAAATCATAGCAATTTTGAGTTGTTAGGAGAACTTCTGGGGGGTTTGGTACTTTTTTTTGGTAATTGTTTGTTTCTTTTGAACATGTTAGTGAAACCAGTGTAATAAAATCAACATATTTTTATCTGAAAAAAAAATTACAGGTATTTTGAAAGTGTTTTAATGAAATCAAATTACTTAAAATAATAATGAATGTCATTTTATGAGCTGCAATGAGGAGACAATAAAAAAGAAATAGTTAGAAGTTGCACTATTATACCAAGTAATGGAGTATCCAGTTCAGCAGACAGAGTATCCAGACAGTTCTGCCTTCCAAGTAATGGATCCCCATACTGCATCACACTACTGTAGATAGGTAATACCTTTATGTATAAACTATATAACTCGCTAAGAAGTGCTTGAGAAGATGCTGATGTTATCAGACCTGAAACAAGCACTGACATGGTGATACCAAGATGTTTGGGCTGTCCATCCAGGTGTTCTCCTGTTGGCTGGAGAAGGGACCCTCATCTTCCTGATGGCCAAAGCAAGCCATGTGGTTTGTGGTAGGCTTTCCTGATTTAGGCTATGATGATTAAGTGCAGAGCTGTCTAGCAGGTACTCTAAAACAGCACTAATAATGCAATTATTTTTTTTCTTTTCACTTTCTTCACCCTCTTTTTCTTTGGCCTCATACATCCCTTTCACTCCAGCCTCAAAGCTATGAAATGTTGACATGCAGGTAGAGTATTTTTGTTGTCTTGCTGGGTTGTACCACTAGAGTGAGCCCTTTTCTTGTCTGTAGGTTGAGATCTTTGAACTGCTGCTGGATCTTTTCCCACTTTTGTATATCTTTGTTATCTGCCTCTGAGGTCATTTTGCCAACGATGTGCTGTCAGTGATGGCCCGCATTCCTGAGTCTTGCAACAAATCCCAATAGTGATATCAACTCTAAAAGATATATCTGACATAGCATGTCTGTAACTTTAACCAATGGTGTTAAGTGCCAGAGTAGCTTGGAACAAGCATTTACATCTTTTATGCTTTTAATTAGAAGCTGTCCTCTGATATTCAGTTATAAATTGACTAACAGTGCAGTCACAGTAAACATTTTGAATGATCCTGCAGCTATCACCTACACTTTGTGCTATATAGCCATTTCTTCTGTACTAACATATAATGGTCTTTTGACATCTTTTAAGGAAAATAATGTGATTGCTAGAGAGTATTGATTGAAGTACAAGGCTGTTGGATGTGCCAAAGAGCAAATCCAAGTTCATGTGCTGACTCGGAAACAGAAATAAAGAATGAAGCTAGATGCAAGATTAGTTGCAAGCACAAACATACCAGTGGGGTGTGAGTGTACAAAGAAATATAAATATACTCTACATACATACATACATATGTGAACACATTTCTTACTCATGCATGCAAAAGAAACCATGGCTGCATTCAGATACTACAGTCAGGCTCTCTATTAAAAGATGACAATGTCAGACAGAAAAAAAGTCTGGTGTCCAAGTAAATATAACGGAGACCCAAGGCAAATCTGTACAAAATCTCAGTTTTGTTGCCTTTCTGTCATCCAAGAAAGCTTGCTTTGGTATCTCAAGTTCTGAACTGTATATGTCCATTGGCAATAACATCCCACATGGGCTGAGAAACTAAGCATCACCTTCATGATGGAATTGTTCTGGGATGGACAAGGTATTTTTTCTCCTAATTCATAACTGGTGAAGGAGGGTTTGATCAGAAGATGCCCAGAAGTCCCATCCAACCTAAGCCATTGTGTGATTCTGAACTTTCTCAGAAGGCATATCATAGAATCATAGAATCATAGAACAGTGGTATGAGAGTGATATTTTCTTTCCTTCTAAAATGACTGTTCCATCATTTGTCTATTTTTTTACCCCTGGAGCTAAGTCTGGGGCTTTAAAGAGGGAACAGTTGATAGTGATGATAATTGAGGTCTACAAAATCATTAGGCTGGTAGATAAAGTGAACAAGATTTGTTATTCACTAACTACCATAACATTAACACTATGATAACCTCAATGAAACCATTTTAAACCAGATAAAAGTATCTTTTCATACAGCAGGCAGTGAGCTTCTGCACCTTGCTGTCATAGGAAGTGGTGGAGACAGCCAGTGTCAGCAGATTCAGATTCATGGGTGAATGAATAAATATCAAATGGACACTGAAAGGAATGAACAAAGAGATATTTTAGAATACCTAATACAGTAATCATGGACTCAAAGAAGGAAAGATGGGAGTGGATGATAAAAATGGACCAGGCTTTTGTGCTTTTCCTAAATACATCCCTCATCACTCCTACCAGGGACGGATTGTCTGTACACGAGAGCAAGACTTAAGTTATATTCTTATCATTGATTTCCTTTTGAGAGTGGGCAAAATTTCAGTCCCAAAAACTTTTAGGAAAGGATTAAACAAAAGGTATGATTAATAAATGGCAAAGTCAAAGAGGGGAGGAAGAAAGAGGATAACAGTGGCCACAGATATTGATATGCAAAACTTGTATTTTCCCCAAGCTTTAAAAAATTACCATTTAGAGTATTAGAACCATAAATTTTTAATTTTTTTTTTCCTATAAATGTCACATGTTATTCTTGATTTGTTCTAGCCTGAGGAGGTCTGATATACACCATCTCAGCAGGACTAGAAATAGGAACTTTTTCAGAGAGGAAATAAACAATTCTGGTATGCTGCCTCAAAAGAGAAAAGAGTGAGCTCAAAAGGTAACAGAGCAAATACACTGCAGTATCATACGAATTAAATTACTTAGTTTATTTACAAGGTATTTTAAAACGTGATATATGGGTTTGGCTGGGTGGTTTTGTTGTTGTGTGGGTTTTTATCATTTTGTTTTGGTTTGGAGGGTTTTTTTATAATCTTTTTTTTTTTTGTCATACTGTTTTCCATACCACTAAGGGAACTTCTATTATTTCATTTGTACAACGTAATAGATATCTTTTTAAAGCTTTTCTAAAAAAATAATTTTAAAATGACATATAGAGATTTTTGTAGCACTAATTTAGGATGATAGGCAAAATTCACTAATAGTTTCTTTCCCTGTGGCCATCCCAGGCTTATGCCTGAAAACCATTGCATCTATACTGTCATGTATTCTTTGGAAATACAATATGCAAATGAAAATTCTATGTGGCTAAGGACAGATGCATGCTGGGAATTTTTGATTACTACCCTTAAGTAAAAAATTAGGGAAAAAAAGGAAGTATACATAGCAAAAGAAATTTATTCAAGTGCAAAGAGCATGTCAGGGAATAAAATGAAAAGAAATAAGGTCAATACTGTTTTAAGGCAGAAAAGTCTCTTGAAATGAAAATAGGAACAAGTAAAACAGCATTAAAAACTTTGTTTGAGTCTCTACCTGTAAATGATTACAAAAGTGTCCATACTGAACCCCCCTCTACAGAACAGTTTCTTAATATACTAACTAGGTCAGTATTAGTGAAATAGTAATATAAAATAGAACAGACAGGATTTTGAATACATAGGCACCAAATTACAAATAATCTTCATATTCAGTGAGCTATGTCAGTCATCTTGTGCATTTCTGGCAACGAGGCATTATTGTGTGGTTGTTGATTCTGGAGAAGACAAGGCTCTGAGGAAAACCTATAACAGCCTTTCAGTATCTGAAGTGGACCTACAAGAAAGCTGGAGAGAGACTTTTTACAAGAGCCTGTATTGATAGGGCAAGGAGTAATGGCTTCAAATTGGAAAAGGATAGATTTAGTTTAGATATTAGGAAGAAATTTTTCATTATGAAAATGGTGAGGTACTGGAACAGGTTGCCCAGAGATGTTTTGGATCACCCATCCCTGGAATTGTCCAAGGCCAAGTTAGACAGGGTTTTGAGCAATCAAGTCTACTGGAAGGTATCCCTTCTCTTGGAACTAGATGATTTCTAAGGTCCCTTCCAACTCTAACCATTCTATGATTCTATGAAACTAAATGGGTGGAATACCTGTGATTTAACTATTAAATCAGTCAATCAATTCCACTGTATAACTTCCTTAAAGGGGAAATACTGAGGAAATATTACAAAATTTGATTTAAAAAAGGCATTCCAAAAGTCTTCTGAGGTTAACATATAAAACAATATTACCATTTCCACTATCAGACTAGGATTGGATCAAATTAAATATTATGTATATAGGGTTTTAGGGATTTTTTTCAAATTGTTCCATTTATTTTTAACTATATGCCTCTTCTCTCCAACTTATATTTTTCCCTTTTTTATTTTTTCACAGTAAACTGTCTAGCTTTATGAATTTGGGTAGTTTACTCAATGATTTACTCACTTTTTACTTCTGCAATGCTTGAATTTCCATAACTCCATAACTACATTTCGATTTGCTTTGTGCCATCTAAGTGGTTTAACACAGCTGAAGCATCTCAGTGAATCTAGCTAGGTGTCTTTATTCACAACATAGCAAGCCTCAGCCAGGCTGACATCTTTGTGCAAAGTATTCTGAAAATATACAGGAGGTGATAATCATAGCCCAGAGAATTTTATAATGTAAAAGTCAAACCAGAATATCAATATAAAACAAGTCAGCAAGAAGAGAAGGGAAAAAAAAAGACTTTCTTATAAATTACTTTTAGCTTAATAAAATTAGAGCAGATAAGTATGACATATATTATACATGATATATGACTGTAAAAAGGCACGATTAAAGGAAGAGATATATAAATCCCATTTCTTCATTTTACTTTCATACAACTCCTTTTTTTATTTTTTAAAATTTTTTAGACATCAGCACCTAAGTACCATTCCATGAAGTGTACTACTTGAACATTTCCTTCTTATCTTGAAAGCTTCAAGTTTGAATTTACGTGGCAATTAATTTTTGAAGATGTTGATAGGTCCTTGGACAGTATATTTACCAAGTCATTGGAAAATATTTTTTATGTGGTTGGTACTTGCCTTGCATCTTAATGTTAGGAATGGAAATAACAAAAAGAGACAGACACAACAAGGTGGAACTTTGATGGCAATAATACATTATTTCTCTTTTAAATAGTAAAATTTCATCTGACAGTGTATCAAGTTCAAAATGCCACCATATAAATAGATGAATAACTCCAAAGAATCTACTGAAATCATGATCTGCCTCTGCATTATTACTATATCTGGACAGACATTTTATAAATTTGCAATGAAATATAAAATTAATTTTTAAGTTTTTGTTTTTAAGAAAATATTTTTCAGGTTTATTTATAAGTTTTCTATTCAACCGGATGAAGAGTGAAGATTATTTCTTCAGATCTTCTCAGATGAAGGAAAGTAGAAAAACTAGTAGAAAAACTAGTACTGTCTACTAGGTTGCTCTAAAAAGTACAGAGTGTTTTCTAACCTCATTATATGTAGCTGTTATGCAGCACAGGTCTTCCTTTTGTCCACACTTTCGGCATGCTCCACATCACAACAGTATATGAATGAAAGTGTAGCTCCTTTGTTGACTCTGTTTTCTCTCAGCACTCTTTCACACCTCACCAGCTCCCAGTTCCTAAAAAACATTAGGATATCCTGCAGGTCTTGTTTGCCCCTTTCTGTAGTCTGCCCCCAAACTGACTGGGTGACAAGAAAGAGGGGCTGCTACTCAGCCTCAGAGTGGAGTCCCTTCTGACAGGTCTCCACCAAGTCTGGTATTTCCAGCTCACCCTTTGTAATATTACAATTTCTGTATCCTCCAGCCCAGGTCTGCCATCAGACTGCAGAAATAGGCCAACTATTTCTGTTTGGCATACTGGATCCAAAAAATCAGAGATACATAGTGGTGCTCCACCGAAAAAAAAACCCTAGATCTCAGCACAGCAGTACTGGCAGAGGACCCCACAGTCCTCTGTAATGGAAACTGCTAAGGAGACTATAACGAGAACAAGGTCAAATGATCTGTTCTCCTCCAGCTTGCCTAAAGATTATCAGGTCTGAAATCTCTCATGGGCATATACCACAACTTTCAGCTGCAAGCATAAAAAAAATGAAACAGTAGAAACCACCTTTGAAATGTGCACTAAAGTTCCAAAAAATTGCTGCATTCATTAAAAAAAAATATCTTTTATGAGGTTTTGAATATTGTTCTTCTCTTTGTTTCTTTAGGGAAATAGGTATAGAATAAGTATAGGAATAGGTATAGGTGTACACCTCTTCCTCTTATCATTCCATCAGTGATTTAAGGTTACAAATTCTGAAACACTGACTCAGATGGGGAATGGAATATTTCTTTATTTAGAGAGTTCTGCTTCATAATTTCCTTTCAAAAGATGATACTGATAGCAACTTGTGAAATTATCACTGAACTACAGCAAGAGGTAAGCTCCTTCTGCAACACTTCACCTGCCCCACTGGATAACAATTAAAAGTAAAAATCAACAGATTTGAGCATATTTGAGCATCAGTGGATTTATCTTTCTCATCCTTTGCCTAACAGGCCCACGTACTAGAGAGTAAAAAAGTGGAATTACTCTTACATCTGAAGAGTAGAGTAGACCAATAGTGAAATAAAGCTAATACCCTCACATTGAAGTGGTACTACCCCCAATTACTTACATTTGTCCTTTCAGTAAAAAAGAAAAAAATAAATAAATAAAAAGAGCACAACAGGCTGAAAGGACTGTACTTCTATTTTTCCAGCTATAAGTAGTCACACCACTCTAACAACTCTGGTCTGAGCAATGAATATTTCAGAGAGATAATACCTAGTAACATCAGAGACTGATAGAAGAGTCTGAGTGTGAGGGATAGTAAAAAGTAGCTATGAATACCATAGCAGAGTTGGTCTGCTCAGCAGGTAGCTACTGAACTTTAGAGTACCATACTCTCAGCTCCCAGGTGACTCCTGACCAAGGGAGAAAAAACTGACGGAAAAAATAAGTGTCTTTCTGAGTCTGGAACAAAATGAAATAGATACTTTACAATAACTTACGTTCTCTAAAAGAGAATAATACATTTACAAATTGAACACATGCTGGAATTGAAAAAAAAAATAAATAAAAAGCTTTACTCTTCTGCAGCCTTTCTTCCTTTTGTTTTGCTACATTCCTCTGGCTTCCCCTTAGACCTTTTTGATATTTGCGCTCTCAATATAAGATCTTCTGTGTGAGTGAGACACTTGTCCTAAAGCAACCCTCTCAATATTTTTCAGTCTTTTCTCATATTCTTTACTATGCTCTTCAGCCTTCTTCAGCCCTTCTTAGACTATACCTTTTTGCAACTCAAAAAGAATGTGATCCAAAAGCTTTCCTCAAAACATATCCAGTGCACTTTCTAAGAAAACCAAGAAAATGCAGTAATCCACATCCATCATCACGTGACCAGAAAAGTGCATTTTGCTTCATACCTGTGCCTTCTATAGATTTTTTTTAAAAGCAAGAACACTTATGAAACTTTTGATGTCATAATCGACTACAGCCTAATGAAAGCTGAGGTCTTTGGAAAATGCCTTCAGGACAAAGCCATATCAAAAAGAGGGTCTTGCTTCATAGATACACAGGTGGATAACTGTTCAGGAAAGGAATATATTTGAATTTAGGGCCTTCGCTCCAGAAATAGGAAAGCATGAATTTTTATGTTTTTCTAAGCACTGCATATGAGTTTTATTCAGTATCAGTTTGTATAAATGGTGACACTTTTATTTATACTAACGGGGCTTTAATGGCTGCAAATCTGGGAAATGGGTAGTCTACAAAAACCTTCAGCTCTGCTTTTATTGCCCTGCAGATCAAAGAATGAAGTAAACTTGCTGATTTGTCAACTGAGTTAAGTGAAAGACTATGTGGCATCCAATGGACTAAGATAATGCTTCTTTAACTTTTCTGAAATTACAGCTCGAAGAATAGTTTGTTTTATGAAACTGAATGCCTTCTACGCACATGGATGTCTCTGACCTTTTCAGAAAATTAGAAGGTCATTAGTGTTCAATAAGAATGGCCATGACATTCAACCTAGAACTCTAGGGAACTCTAATTCTACTAGCTAAAACAAACAAACAAAAAAAAAAAAAAAAAAAAACAACAAAAAGTTTGCCAGTAATC
>VZRU01017566.1:0-11214 GCA_013398155.1 Pedionomus torquatus | reverse complement strand
AAAAAAAAAAAAAAAAAAAAAAAAAACAAAAAAAAAAGAGAGACTTTCTAATTTCATTTTGAAAGGTGGTAGTAGCACCATAACCTACAGTTAATGTTTATTATACCTGTGCTTACTGGGAGTGTAAGTTGCTTGAAAACACGTTAAGTATGTTTACAAATAATTGTACTCATTATCTTGAGAGATGTTGTTCACCTATTACTTACAGAAATACCTACATGGAAAAGGTGAAAAACTGTGACGTTTATCTATTTAGGCAGAATTATTTGCTCTCTAGAATGCTGCTGAACAGCAATGAAACTGAGGCTTAACAGAAAACAAAACCAAAACCAACAACAACAAGAGAGGCTAGAACCATACGAATACATGGAGGGAAAGTTTAATAAAATTAAATATGTGGTGGAAAATGCAGTGGCCAAAGAAATTAGTGGAAGGTTAGAAATCTTAATTTGTTTTATTAACTAAACTTTGCAACAACAACAGCAACAGAAAAACCTACATACCCTTACAAGTGTTTTTTATCTTCCCTTTAAATTAAGGAAGTACTGCATCTGAAAGAAATGTAAAGGAAGTATGTCCTAGGTTTAGAAGAAATTCGAGAAAATGATAGCTAACACTTGTCATATATCTTAAGCATGAAGACAAAACCATGGAGGACACCTTGCTGATTGAAAAAAAAAAACCAAAACAAAACAAAACCCAAAACAACATCTTCTTTCAAGTATTTTGTAAGACTGAAAATTCTTCCGTGCAATGGCAGAAACATTTATTTTGGTTGTAAGGAGAAATGCTGTGTCAAACCCTGAGGTGAAATCTTGGATCTTAGCGCTCTGATTTGTTACTGTGATATGGTATTGAATAGGAAAATACTTTCTTGGGAATTCATCTGTGTTGTTGTTGAATTTTCATAGAAAAATTAATGTTGGAAGGGACATTGGGATGTATCTAGTCTGACCATCTGCTCAGAGCTGGGTCAGGTCTGAAATCAGGTCATGATGCTCAGGGCTTTTTCCAGGTGAATCTTGAAACCCTCCATGGTTGAAGGCTACACAGCCTCCCTGGATGATGTGTGATCCACTGTCTGATTGTTCTCCAGTCTGAATCCCTCGTCTTTCAGTTTATGTCTATCTCCTCTCATTCTCCCCATGCACTTCTGGAAAAAGCCTGGTTTGATTTTCTAATCTTGTAATCTCCTCTTGGCAGGCTGCTATGAGGTGCCCCTGTTCATGAAGCCCCAGATGTTGTTGGCCATCTTTGCTACTAAGAAACACTAATGACTCATGTCCAGCTCACTGTCACCAGGGGCATTTCCCCAGAACTGCTCCCTAGCTCTCAGTATTCTAGCCTGACTCACTGTCATAGGGACCTTCCTTCCCAGTGGCAGGACTCTGCATTTGCGTTTGTTGAATTTCTTGTGGTTCCTGTTGGCCCACTCTTCCATCCTGTCTATCTCCTTCAGGATGGCAGCCCTGCCCTAGAGTGTGCCTACTGGTTCTTCAGTTTGATGTTATCTGCAAACTTGACAAGCACACAGTCCTGTCACCTCCTCCAAGTATAGATAAAACGTCTTTGTCCTGGTTTGAGATAAACAAACCAATTTTCTGGTTTACAACTTTTTTGTTAGTTGGGCCTCTTCTAACTAACTAAACTCTGAAGTTAACAGCACATTGTTCAGAAAACTGTTCACTCTCACAGTGATAAGACCTGATTATACCAAGGAATGGTGTGCAGAGAGGCCCTGGTTTGTACTTACTGCTATAACAACCAAGGTCAGGTAAATTCATTATTTGCCCCACCAGAGGGTTGGAAGTGGAAGAAATGTAGAGGGCTCACACCTGTAGGGAAGAGTGGACAGGACAGATGACCCAAAACTGACCAACTTGGGTATTCCATCCCATCCTCATCATGCTCAGTATAAAAGCTGAGGGTCAACACTCTTTCTTCGATGGCTGATGTCCAAAGAGGATCCTGTCTGTTCATCTGCCTTTGATCCCAATCTAAGTGTTCCTGACTCCGGATCTGGAATCCAGCTCCTCTTGATCACTGAGTTTGGTCTGGGACTTTTCCTGATGCCTGATGATGATGTGGTCATCATCCTGGGAGTTTGGTACAGTTTTGTGTATTTTTAAAATATACTGTATACTTTTTTATTATTATTATTACTTTATTATTATTTAAATTTTCATTAGTTGTTTTTTTTTTTTTTTTTTTCCAAAATTTGCTCAAGNTCCTAAACTCTTAATCTCTTTAATCTCTTCATCTCTTCTCTTTTTCATAGAGATGGGAGGGAGAGGCCATCATCTGTCTTTCTGATTGGTCAAAACCATGACAGTCTTAAAAAGGACAAGATCCTTGCGGTACTCTCTGTGTTACCAGCCTCCAAGTACACTAAGGTCCATTAAAAACTATGCTCCAAGTGCCACCAGCTAACCATGATTTTACAAATCTAGTTGTCCTACTACACACCATACATTAAAGTAAAAGTAAAACTAACAGCAGGACGCTTTGTGACCTCATTAGGTGAGTTGGTCAGACCCAGAGTTGAAGGACAGCTAGTTAAAGGAGACAAGGTATGTGAGAAAATAGCATCTATTAAGTCCTTTCCAGCTATGGGGATAGGAGCCAATGATAAACTGCTCATATAAAGCTGTAATCAGATTTTTACTTCTGCTTTTTCCTTCCCTAAGCAGTTTTAAATAGAATTGTAGAATTGCCTAGGTTGGAGGAGAACTTTCAGACCATCTAGTCCAACCATCAATGTAACACTGACAAAAAACATCACTAAACCATATCTTTAAGCACTATGTATGCTTATCTTCTAAACACCTCCAGGGATGGTGACTCAACCATTTCCCTGGGCAGCCTGTTCCAGCATTTGATAACCCTTTCAGTGTAAAAATTATTCTATATCTAAACATCTCCTTAAGGAGACAACTTAAGGCCATTTCCTCTTGTCCAACCACATGTTACTTGGGAGAAAAAAACAACTCCCCACTCTCTGCAACCTCCTTTCAAATAGCTGTAGAGAGCAGTAAGCTTCAGCCTGCTTTTCTCCAGGCTAAACAAACCCAACCCTCTCAGCTGCTTATCTGAAAACTTGTTCTCCAGACCCTTCACCAGCTTTGTTGCCCTTCTCTGGGCATGCTCCAGTACCTCAATGTCTTTCTTGTGCTGAGGGGCCCAAAACTGGGGACAGTATTCAAGATGTGGCCTCTCCAGTGCTGAGTATAGGGGTACAATCAGTTCCATTGTCTCACTCAGCACACTGTTCCTGATACAGATCAGGATTCTGTGTGCCTTCTTGGCCACCTGGGCACACTGGTGGCTCTTATTTAGCCAGATATTGATCAGCCCTACCAGGTTCTTTTCCTCCAGGCAGCTCTCCAGCCACTCTTCCCCAAGCTTTTAACGGTGCATGGGGTTATTGTGAACCAAATGCAGGACCTGGCACTTGGCCTTTTTGCACATCATACCATTGGCTTCAACCTGTCCAGATTCCTTTGTAGAGCCTTCCTACTCCCAAGCAGTTCAACACTACCCCTCAGTTTGGTGTCATCTGCAAACTACTGAGGGTGCACTCAATCTCCTCATCCAAACTGTTGATAAAGACATTAAAGAGAACTGAGTCCTGGAGAACCCGACTTGTGACCAGATGCCACCTGGATTTAACTTCATTCACGACCACTCTCTGGGCCTCACCTTCCGACCATTGTTTTACCTAGGGTAGGTAAGATCATAGAAGGAGATCAGGTTTGTCGGGCAAGATCTGCCTTTCATGAACCCATGGTGATTGGGCCTGGTCACTTGGTTGTCCTTCATGTGCTTCATAATGACCCCACTGTGGGAGATAATCACTTCATACTCTGCGAAATTGCAAAGTTTCATATATTTGAAATTGTAATCATTCATAACACTTGTGGTTTTACCACTTTAATGGCTATTTTTCTGTTTATCCACACTGTGTCACAGGTTCTTTCCTTTTTTTCTCTCTTTTTTCTCATCCATCAGAAATGTCACTGATGCTATGAAGTTTAGCGTTGCATTGCTAGATTTGTTAAATACTGTTTATCTCCAAGACATAACGTTTTCTGTAAATTTTAGTAACAGCAGTAAACTTTAAAAACAATTACCCAGGAAAACAACAGTTTGTTCGTCACTCACTTTATTTTGCAGTACAATGTATTCTGCTACTTATCTTTTTTTATGAGCAACTCGCTTTAAAGTATTGACATATAATTTGGCATAATATTTATGCACTTCAGCACAATATGATTCAATTGGCAGTCTTTGCTCTATGGAGATGATCTTAGTCTGAAACATAATTACCACTAATCCCTAGAGTGTGTGGTCCTTCCAGGTCAAGGATAAAACCATTGGCTTAATAAGCAAGAAACCGGAATGAATTACCAAAAGTTTAGCTTAAGTTCCATGTGGCTAAACAGCCAATAGTATATTAAACTGTTGTTGCATTTTTATCTCTGAATTGCAATTTCTAAATGTATCAGAACTTGTAAATATTTTAAACAGTTTTTAATTTAAATAGAAATATTATGTAATTTAAACACAATTATGAAAAAAAAAATCAATCAAAGAAAAGTTCGTCATGTGTTACTAGCAATGGAGTAAAAATGCAAGTCTTATGAGGTCTGTAGCACTTCCAGAAAAAATTGATAGGAGAATTAAAATAGAACTGTAAGAAGTTTTCCAATCACTGATCGTCTTAGAGCATTCTGTGGTGGTGTCAAAGAGTGTGCAAAAGCTAAATTAGTTTGTGATGATTTGTTTAGAATAACGTCAGACATAGACAGGGTACGTATACATATCTAAGTTACTTCACAAGGTTTTTTTGGTAGTGGGTACAAACAAAGGCTCTTCTGATGTGATTTGTATACTGTTCTGGATTTCTACATGATGAGGTTTGTTTCTCTGGAGAAGGCCCACCTTCTTCCCTTTGTCTACAAAGATATAGTTCAGGGAATAAATAAAACATAATAATCTCTTTTTGTCCTTTTATTATTGCTTCTAAATATGATATTGCGATATATATATATACACACATATAATCACAAATGAAAATATTTAAAGTAGTAAAAATATCTGGACTTAAATTTTCAAAACACACAGGCAAGATTTTAACATCCAATACACTGATTTTCCCTGTTTGAAAATATGTTCTCTAAACCTACCCAAAAGGCCAGTCATTCAATCATGTACTGCTCAGGATAATACAATTTTTTTTGGTAATTATTTTGTGACTCAGTAAGAAAGCAATAAATTACATACAATCACTCTGAAAATACCATTGTAAGAATATCATCATATGGTTTTAATGAATATTTACTTCTTCTGTGTCCCTAATATTTGAATTACAAATGTAAATAAGATAATCTTAAGGTATTTTTTCAAATTTACACATTTAATAGATCTCTTCAATACAGAAAAGACACACCTCTGTTGCTGAAAAAAAGTATAAAGCTGCTCAGTCACTTTACTGAAGATTTTTCTAAGTAGGCAATGGGTTCCTCTCTCCTATATTTTTCTATTTATCTCAGGGGTTTGCTTTCTAATGGGTCTGGCCTTCCCATCACTGTCACTAACACTCAAAACTTAACACATATTGCATTTTATTTCTCCCCTAACTGTTCCAGATTCTGACTTCCAAGCACCTCTTTATATACTCTCTGGGACAGTTGAGAGTTTAATCTTCTCATCACAGACCAGTTCATGACTATTCACATCCTTGTTGTTAATGAAGCAAACTAATCTCCTCAGTAGATGCAATGTTACTCTCTAAATTCAAGATTCTGAAGACAAGCAGGGAAAGAGAAGTAAGCACTTCTGACACTTGTCTCATCCACTGATACCCTTACAGTTTGGTCGGGCATGCTGAAACATTTGATGTATAAGCAGCCAGAGTCCATGAGAGATCACTAGAAAACATGATTCAATTAAAGCCAATTTTTGTCACTCGGAATCACAGACACACTGGACTTTAAGAAATACACATTTCAACATGTCAGCCCTACATGTAAATGTAAGAGGATAGGAGATTGGGAAGAGTTTCAAGGATGAGGACAGAAGTATATATTATAACACAGTCTGTTAAGTAGATTTTGGGTCTGTTATTGGCACACTTCAGAATGAAGCAAGGAGCGCTCTGAACTGTAATCTTATTTCTATTGCACATATCAGAACATTAAACACATTGATTGCTTTCAATGAGCAGGCTCACTTCAAACTAATAGCTAATAGAGATGAAGATTTCAACAGGCTCTTCTGGAAATTGAAGAAAACACCAAAAGCCTAAAAACATTTAAGCACATTTCTAGGTACTGTCCTCTGAAAGAATTTTCTGAATGGTGAAACTACAGCTTTCAATTATTATCTAAACTGTATTAATAGGGGGTAGCTTCCATTCGTTGTTCTTCAAAGTGCTGAGATGTGGTAGCAGAAACATAGTAAGAGAACCTTAGTCCTAAAGAGATTATAATTTAAACAAAACGAGACAAAGTGAAAAAAGTCAGAGAAAAGGAATCACCATCAGATAAGGAATTTATATTTGTGAACCACAGAATCACAGTTTCCTGGTTCCCAGGATAATTCCTAGAATACAGTGATATTTCTAGCTGAAATAATCTTAAAAAAGAAAGTACAAAAGGTAATATTTGAAAGACTGACTGTCAAACAGGTCTTCTTGGACAAGAAGGAGGAATTAAAATTGAAGATATAGTAAGGGGGGAAAAAAAATAAATGGATGTTTCAAAACATTAATTATCTGCAGAATGACCATACTCTTCATCTTAGACCTCACTACTCCTGAGATTATTTTTATAAGGTCCCTACCTCAACTTTTCCCCTTACATCCTATTAACTTTATTTCACAGCTAATGATTAGTGTGAGCTTAACATGTTTCATAAAAAGATAACATGGTAACATGATAACATTATGCTAAGTACCTCTTCATAGAAAAGCTGCTACAGAAACTAGATTTCCCACAAATTCACTGTTTACCAGGTATTTCAGTATTAGGTATTCTGAAGCCTGAATGCAGAGGGAACAGCAATTATAACTGAGATGTGGGCTAGTGCAAATCGCATTAAGTTCAACCAAACCAAGTGCAGGGTCCCGCAACTGGGTCATGGCAATTCCAGGCACAAATACAGGTTGGGCAGAGAATGACTGAAGAGCAGCCCTGAGGAGAAGGAATTGGGAGTACCCAAGGATGAGAAGCTCAACATGAGCCAGGACTGTGTGCTGCCAACCCAGAAAGCCAGCTGTATCCCGGGCTGCATCAAAAGAAATGTGACCAGCAGGTCATGGAAGGTGATTCTCCCCCTCTACTCTGTGCTCATGAGACCCCATCTGGAGTATTGTGTCCGGCTCTGGACTCCCCAACATAGAAAAGACATAGAACTGTTGGAACGGGTCCAGCAGAGGGCCACCAGATGCTCAGAGAGATGGAGCACCTCTCCTATGAAGACAGGCTGAGAGAGCTGGGGCTGTTCAGCCTGGAGAAGACAAGGCTCTGGGGGTACCTAGCAGCCTTCCAGCACCTGATGGGAGCCTACAGGAGAGCAGGAGAGGGACTCTTTGCCAATAGGAAAAGGGGTAATAGTTTTAAACTGGAAGAGGGGAGATTTAGATTAGATACTAGGAAGAAATTCTTTTCTGTGAAGATGGTAAGACATTGGAACACAGAAATTGTGGATACCCCATCCCTGGAAGTGTTTAAAGCCAGGCTGGATGGGGCTTTGAGCAACCTGCCCTAATGGGAGGTCTATGGCATGCCCCCCCCTGGCAGGGGGGTTGGAACTTGATGATCTTTAAGGTCCCTTCCAACTCTAACCATTCTATTATTACACAATTCTACAATTCTATATAATCTCATCAATAAAATAATCAGAATTATTATCTGGTTTTATGGTTTTAAAAAGTCATTTATGTATTGTGTGGACAATTTGGTATTCCTCTGCTTTGTGTTAGCTGCATGTCTTAGAAAGCCTGCTAAGTAATGAGGTACTGGCATTTGCAAGAGTGGCTGGGTAATTGGCAAAGTGCATTTGTTTGAAGAATCTGATGCACCTTTAACTTGCAGCTGCTGCTTCTACATTCATTCTGCAGTGTTCATAGGTCTCTGCTGTATGCAAAAGACTGACTATAGTTTGGCACAGCTCCTGGTGGCTTAACCAGGGGGACATGATTTCCCCTAATCTCACCTGGCAGCGAAGTTGCAAATCAGCCACAGTGTTTGAGTCTTAGCAACAGTGGTTTGTAATCAGCGATTGCAATTATGGGATGAGGGAATACTTAATTGACCACCAGCTGTCGGAACAATTGAGCAACACAAAGTTATTAACTTTTTGTCTTGACCCTCAAAGATGAGATAGAACAGATACAGGTAAAATTTCCTCTATTTTGGAAATAATAAAACAAGGTTAAAATGGCCTTTCTTGTTTGTTCAAGAGAAGATTACAGTTTAGTTCATCTGAAGAAACGTTTGGGAGGGACTAAATATAACCTTTGTAGACCAAGAACTAATATGTAAAATCCTTTATTAACTATTAGATATGTAGAAGCTCTTATGTATTGAATGCAGTAGATTTACAGAAAAATACATTACTGAGCAGGAAAAAATACATAAATATGTCAATGACGAATTAAATAAAAATAAAATATACTACCATGAATATTCAAAATTACTTGGTCTACTCTCTAAATCAAAATTACTAATTTTATTTTCTCTACCCAGTTTTACGACCATCAATGAATCATCTCAGTACCTTAAGTATATGTATAGCATGGAACTTTTTTATGTATGCTTGTTTGATTGCCTAAACCATTTAAATTTTCTGTTTCACTTCTGAAGCCATCAAAATTATTCTCTAAATGAGTCATTTTGGCTGATATCAAATTGCGTCTCCTTATGTTGTTATATTGCCTCATGGGATTTTTAGTTCCCACTCCCCTTAGGATAGATCTCCTGAAAAATGTTCCAAATGCATTTCCTGTGATACAACAAAAAATTTATGTCTTCCATCATACAGTAAGCCAAACAATTGCCTTCTGGATATGTAGTCCTTTACAGAGAAATTCATCCCATGAAGAATGGAGGTTAGAGCTACAGCTTCCAACAAATCCAAATCCAAAAATTAATGCGTCTTATTGTTAAAATGACTGAAAGCTTCCAGTAGTTTTATTAACTGAAATTATATTGGGTTTATCCAAAATTAGCATTAAAAGGTCACAGTGGAGAATTACATTATAATTCCTTAGTTATGATGAAATTTTTTAAAAGTAAAATAGAAATGTATCAACTGAACTGTTATGATGGAATTTTTTTTTTTATAAAAGAAAAACCACAAACCATCACCACAATTTAAAATACTTCTCCCTTAAAAAGAATTGCAACATCTCAGGCTATTCTATCATGTGTAATGAAAAATAAATATTAAAAAAGAACATAGAAATTGTTATTATAAACAGACAACGATGGTCATATCTTGTCCAAGTAACTGCAGAAGAAAAAAAAAGGTAAGAGTTGGATACTTAATAAATGTATACAACATCATTGATAAACAATGTTATGTTGTGGGAGAGACTAAAATATAATTTGATATTATTACTCAGCTTGCCAATACATGCAGTGGGCTTTTGCATACTCCAATGAAGAAATTTCTTTGAATACATGTACAGCTATACAAAACTAAGTAGGCTGTGTAGTTCCTGTTTGGAACAAGTCACCAAGCTGGTTACTAAGAACCAGGACACAAACACCTGAAGAGGGAAATTCAGCTCTTTATCTAGGTGTTCACAGATTCTTTGTTTTGGTTCCTTTGATTCCTTTTTTTCTTTTTACTTTTTTTTTTTTTTTTTTAACAGCTCTTTTTGAAGCAGGTAATACCTCCTTCAACTTTAGCACTTCCTTTCTTTACAGTGGTAATAGTCCTTTCCTTATTTTCTTCTGTCTTATTTAGAAAGTATCAAATTCCACCACCCCAGCTACTGTTTTAAATTTTGTTGTGTTTTGATTTCAGTCATAGGTCAATACTGATAAGTGTTGCTTATACTGCCTACTGTTTGCATGGCTGTGGTGAGTTAACCTTGGTTGGATGCTAGGTGCCCACAAAGCTGTTCTATCACTGCCCCTCTTCAATAGGTCAGGGAAGAAAAAATATGATGAAAGACTCATGGGTCTAAGGACAGGGAGAGCTCAGACAGGAATTACCATCACAGGCAAAACAGACCAAACTCAGGGAAGTTGATTTAATCTATTACTAAATCAAATCAGAGTAGTAAATGAGAAATTAAAACAAATCTTAAAATACCATTCTCTCACCCCTCCCTTTCTCAGTTTAACTTCACGCACAGATTCTCTGCTTTGTCCCCTAGCAGCGCAGGGAGACAGAGAATGGGGTTTGCAGCCAGTTCATCACACATTGTCTTTGCCAGTCCTTCCTCCTAACACTCTTCTCCAGCTTCAGCATGTGCTCCCTCTACAGGATAGTCTTCTATGAACTTGTCTAATGTAGGTCCTTACCACAGTGTGCCACCTTCACCTACTGCTCCAATATGGATCCAAGTGCCAGAAAACCTGCTCCAGCATGGGCTTCCCACAAGGTCACAGCCTTCTTTGGGAGCATCTACTTGCTATGGTGCAGGGTCCTTCATGGGTTGAGGGTGTATATCTGCTCCACCAGGGACCTCCATGGGCTGCAGGGGGACAGTTTTCTTCATCATGGGCTGAAGCCGGGAAAAGCCCTAGGCTTTTGCAGAGGACTGTCAACTGGTGGGTGGACCGGTGTCATCTGGTGAGTCAGACTGTGCAAAGCCTGATCCAGGTAATAAAAGGCCTCCAGCAGGACTAGTTGCCCACACACCAACAAGCGAGGAGAGGTGCATGTGGACAAGGTAAGCTTAGTCCCTCCGGGTGGCTAGAAGACTACAGAGCTCATCCTAACTGACCTCTGAGATTCAAGGCTTCAGTTACTAGCAGGTATATAGCCATGGTTGACACCCAGTCAAAGGTGGTAGCTCAGAAAGGGAATATCAGTGTACAGGCGCAGGACAGTGTACAGACCAGGAGGACCCTGTCAATGATGCCTTCTTACTCCAACTTGAGGAGGCATCATGGTCCCAGGCTCTCGTCCTGCTGGGAGATTTTATCCACCTGGACATTTCTTGCAAAAGTCAAACGGCTGGCTGTGGGTGCTCCA
>VZRU01017565.1:8359-50850 GCA_013398155.1 Pedionomus torquatus | reverse complement strand
CCTTTTTTTTTTTGTTTAAACGTTGCACGTGCTACCGTTTTTCTTACAAAATAGCTTGGTGGTACATTAGCTTCTTTATATTGTAAAAAAAGAAAAAAAAAAGGCATTATCCATCACATCACAATAAAAAAAAATAAATGCTTTCCAGCAATCAATTTAAATAAAAAAGAAAAAAAAACCCACTTAATTTACAAATGGTACCTGTCTTCCTGAGCTCCTTGCTTTACCCAGACGTCTCCAGTCGTTCCCTGGGTGTTCGTTTGGGCCTGATGCCAGGAGCTGGGAGCTCTCGGCACGTCGGGAGCTGCTCCGTTTCTGGCCTAAAAGCCGCTCTGATGATGGGGTTCAGAGCTGCCAAAAAGCAGGCAGCACCTCCCCAGCCAAGGTGGAGAAAGGAGAAAAAGGAACTCCTTTCTCTTTTTGGAAGAAAAGGTAAGTTGAAGCCTTTTTCTTAAGAGTTTGGATCTCACAGTTCTCATCTTCGCAGTCGTATTCTGGTCTCCCACACCCAATTCCCGAAGGCGTGAGGCTTCACCAGCTCTGGGGAACCTCAGTCTTGAGCCCTCCCAACCCCCCTAAACAAAGCAGCAGCTGCTTTGGCCCCCTCAGAGCGGGCTAAAAATGATAAGAATAATTACAATAACAATGATGTAAATAATAAAAACCAAATTACTGATTTCTGTGGTTATTTCCTCCTCCTTCTGGGATGAAGGGCATCTGGGTGCACCTCTCCGAAGGGCAGGTAAGGGGAGGTGGGAAAAAGACTCTTTCTATCCCTATTCCTGCTGCTGAGCTCCAAAAAGATGGAGCAGAAGCTGAATGAAGGAGACACCTCACACCACCATAGTACAGGTGCAGTAACGATGTCTGGACACAGGGGAAGAGCTTAATTACCTCTTAATTACCTCTTTACCTACACCAGTTTAGCACTTAGAGGTGTGGGAGAGAGGGAGACCACCAGCAGGGCTACAGCACATTTGGGGGCTTCATCTGCAATAGGGCAGTGGTTCTGAGCTGTGGTTCTTCTGACGCCATGAAGAGAAAACTTTAAGAAAAGGAAAAAAATTGTTCTTTTAAGATTTTCTTTTTCAAAAAAGGCATCTTGTCCTGCGGTGAGGAGGAGTAGAGATGCCTGGAGAAGGTGGTGGAGATGCCCATGTCTGCAGAGGTGGCTTGGCCACCCCTAGCGCTGAAAGACAACTTCTGAATGGTGGCAGGGAAGAATAAAGACCATATCTGGTCCTGGCTCTCTGTCTTCTGTCCCAAAAAATCTGCATTAACAAATACCAACCCTCTTGACAGGCACTTTCAGGAGCGATTCTGTCAGATACGCCCCAAGAATAAAACACATTTCCTAGCAATAAATAAATACTTAACTTTTTTCTCAGCAAATACCCTCTATTTCCAGTTTATTTTCTAGAGAAATATTATTTCCTAGCTGCCAGTCCTGCAAAGTGGCGGTGGGCTCAAGAGAGAAGCTCTTTGCCTTGCCAGAGGGGATCACAAGTTTCCATTACCCACCTTGAGCTACACAATGTCCTCCCACAGGCACCGTTCTGACCGGCAGAGACACAACGAGCTGCAGCCAGAAGCTGCCCAGGGGATGCCTTGGTTGGCTTTGAGGCGATAGAAAAAAGGCTGATGCCCCCAAAAAAGTCTTAAAAATCACCACTACCGTCTTCAGGGCTCACAGAACTCGTCGGTGATCACCACCACCAGCTCGGACCGGCCCTAGAAAGAGGCGATTTTATGTCGCTGGGTAACGACAGGGCTCTTAGGAGGCACGGGCTCAGGCTTGTGCCTTGTTTTTTCCTACACAAATACATCCTGCGCAGACCCAACAGCCCCCACAAGATGAAAGGACGGTTCCTACGTTAGTAGTTTTGCCTCTTCTTACTCCTTTCTGCCTGCACAACCTCCCCATCTTTTATCCCACCCAGCCCCATATCCTAAGGCAGTTACCTTTTCAGCAGACTTCCATCCACCTCGATTGAACCGACTGAGCTGCTCCTGATGGTGCCGATAAAGGGCTTGGTTTGCAGCGAAGATACAAAGCCCTGAAACACCCTACACAAGCCCTCGAAACACCTTGGCAGAAAGGAGGAGCTTGGGGAGGGCCCCGGAGGAGAATATGGGGCTCCTTGGGTGGTTGGGCTGAACAGACACAAGGACCCCTAGACAAAAGGACTTGTCCTTCCCCGTGGTCAGCTCATTAGGAGCTGAACCCTACGCTATTTAAAGCAGCAGATTTTAATGAGGGCTTTTTTATTACCTGCGCTGAACGGTTTTACTGGCTTTGCCGTGGCCACAATATTACTGTTAACAAAAACATAACCGGTAGAAAAAGTCTGAAAGTCCAAGGAGCGTCTCTGCCGTGTCACTGAGAAAGTCCATGGTGGCACCTGGGGGTGGCATCCCACCCGCCGCGCTCCCCAGCTCTTACCACTTCTTTGCGCCCCCAGGTACAGGTGCTGGGGGTTGGTGACCCGACAGCACAGCAGCTCTGCAGGGGAGAAGCTTGGAGAAGGTGGTCTGGAGGGGGCTCAGTCGTCATCAGACAAAGCCAAGTCCTCCACAATGTCCTCTTCTCCTTGGGCCAGCTGCTGGAGGTCGGAGCGTGACATCCCACGAGCACGGCTCCTCTGCTTTTGTGACCCTGGGGGAGCCCGAGCACGTTCCTCGCCTTCCTCTGCAGGTGGAAAGAGTGAGAGGTGTAAATCCTGCTTTACTGGGAGCGAGCACGAGGCGAGTCGAGGCAACGGGTTGCTAATTAATCCCAGACACTCATTAATTTATTGGCGCCACTGCAGCTCCCAGATAGCGGGGAGGAGAGTGCTGTGGGATGCTCGGTAGAGCTCCAGGGTGAGGAGAAGAGCTGTAACTCACTGCTGTGCCTGAGGCAGCAACGCAAAATAAGACCTGGGGGTGGCAGGGGGCAGGTGGTGCTCTCCCAGCTCTCCCAGCTCAGGTCAGCCTTCCTCACTGGAGGTGGCGGGCTGAGCAGTAAGAGGTGACAGAAAGGCGGTGTCGTACGTAACTACAACACTCTCAAATGCAAAACCAGCCCTTTTGGAAATGGTGGGGAGCACAAGTGAGAACTGGCTGCCAGGGGCTGTTGTGCAGGACCGTACATGTCCTCGTTCCCAGTGCCCTTCCCTCTCATCCCAGAAGTGTGGCTTGAGATTCCAGCACGTTGCTTCCAAAGGGGGCCCTGCAGACCACCTTTTTTAGGTTCTACCGGCAAAGCAACTGCTCAGCACCAGTTCCTACCTCCAGTTTTATGTCCACAGTCTCTCACAGGTTGTGCAGGGCAGAGCAGCAGTGGGCCATGGCTGCTGCTTCCTCCTCCTCAGCACTCCCTGGACCAGCTCCAACAGCCCAAATAGAAGGAGGCTGCCACCAGGGGTGAGGGGAGGCTCAGGGTTCCTGCTCCCCCAGACACTGAGGAAGGGCGCTTTTCCTTCAGCTTGTCTGAGTCCTCCCGTAGGCAGAGAGGGGAAAACACTCCCTCTCTATCCTTTACAGCATTGTCAGAACATGCATCAAATACCCATCTATTCTCGGCGCGAAGGTCTGGGCGTGCATGCCAAGCCGCAGCCATCTGCCGTGCTAAATCGGTCGGATTTTGCTCTCACTTGGACTCTCTCCCCCTTCCTGCTCCCCAGACTGGTAAAGAAAGCCCGCACACAGGAGCTTTTGTGGCTGCTCCCCACAACCACACATCACACCCAGTGGGAGGCTGAGGAGCAGAGCCTTTGGCTCTCTCACACAAAGGCCTAAGCAAGCGGCACACAAAAACCAGGGCAGGAACGTGGCGGCAGCCAGAGCCCCTGGCAGGGCCAGCTTCCGTCTGCTGGGTTCGCAGAGTGACTTGGCAGAGACGGGCAAGACTGAGCCAACCGTGGCCAGTGGCACCGCTGGGGTGCCGAGCTGGCCCTCGAGCTGGCCAGGGCTCTGTGCAAGGGATGGAAGGGGAAGATAACTCCCTCCTCAGCTGTGACAAAGCCTGGCTTGGTCTCTAGCACAGCCCTGGTGACACGGCTGGCAGCTTTCTCGAGTAGCCGTTCAGACAGCCACTGTTCTGGCCTGGCAGGAGCACCCTGAGCTGGTCACCTCCTGCTGACACCCATCGTTCTTACCCGTTCTGAGTATGGGCAGCAGCTACTGACTGGCAGAAGTGATGGGGACCAAGCAGAGAGCGAAGCCAGTGGTTCTAGCAGGGTCCGTACCCAACCAGCAAATAGAACAACAGAATAAATACCGCTGCTTCAGTGCAGAAAGCCTAGATAAAGGCAGGACTGGGACAAGATCTCCTGCCAGCCCTACCCTGTTGGGAAGCAGCAGCTAAAGGGTTACCCCAGTGCAGCACCACATACCCCAGGCACCGCTCAGATGAAAAGCCAAGCGCACCCTCCACACCCCCACGCACGTGTAACCTGTGGAGAGCCTTGAAGCAAGGTTTCTGTACCCCGGTGGGGTGGGCTGTGCTTCAAGAGTTTGTTTGAGCCTCTCTGCAGGAGGCCCCTGAAAAGAGATGAAAGGGAACTGGTGGCTTGTTAGAGCAAGGCCTGCAAAGGCCTTAACCCTTTCGCTCTCTTCACAGTAAAAACTCAGAACTGACAGGTCTCCCTGCTCAGGGCACGTGTGGATAAGTCCCTCCTGACAGCTCACAGCTCAGAACAGCAGCAGAGCAAGAAAAGAGGAGACGGTTCCTTTGTAGAGGAGCCCCCAGACTGCAAAGGAGCTTTCAAGTTGCCAGTGCTGTCAGTAATTCCCTTCCCCTTCGCCCAGCTGCGCTACTTACCCTCTGAATCACTGTTGTCTTCTTCCAATTCTTCCTCATCCTCTTCGATTTCATACTTCCCTTCTTCTTCATCATCATCCTCACCATACTCCTCGCTGCTTGCTTCTGAGCTGTCATCTGATGCCTGCTTGGCTTTGCCTTTACCTGCAAGTATTTTTACTATGTAAATGGAAACAGAAGGAGCAGCACACACAGAGAGCAAAGTACCACGATCCCAACACTCATCTTCAGGAGCACACACTAAAGGGGAAAATTACCATATTTCTCCAAAAGCCGTGTCCCTTTGCACTAGAGGCCAAGAGAATGATGCATTTCGATTCAGAGGCCAGGAAGGCCAGGGCAGAGAGAGGCAGAGAAACCCCCTCAGAAGCCCAGAGCTGGGTTTATTGCTAAAGCCCAAGACCTGCTGCTACCTGGTAGAGCATCACAGGCACAGCACCCAAGCGTCTGTCATGAACTTGTCTGTCCTGCTCAGAGAGACATGAGAGCTGGGAGAGGAAGACAGAGGAGTACTATGCGAAGAAATGGGCCTTCTGAACAGACAGGAGAAAGGAGGAGTAATTCACAAAGATGAGAGCAGAGAAGGGATGGTTCTGCTGAGAAACAGTGCCTGTGTACACCCACCTCCACCCCTCCGTGGTCACACGCAACTGAAAACAGGGGTAGACTCTGGTTCAGGGCAGCCTTGTAAACATCTCTTGGCTTTATTCCCTCTGTCAGTCACAAGAAAAAGGTCCAGGAATAGATACTGCTGCACATTCCCCCAACAGATGGCTAGCCAAGACCAAGTATGAAGATCCTGTGGGACAATCATTTGCCTCTGGAACCAGACTTCTTTTACTCAGGTTAAGTCCACCTCACTGGAGAAGCGCTTCTCCCTTCTCCGGACAGCGTGAGTCCCCAGGCATTTAAATGACAGAATACCAATTCTGCACAGAGGGAGCAGAAGAACCAGCTTCTTTCTCGCCCCCTTCCAGCCACCACCCTGAGTGAAGCCCAGCTCAGTGCCGCAGGCTGCCTGCCCTTGCTTACAAACCTGCTGCAGCAGCTGTTTATTCACACTTCACCCTCTCTGCTCAGAAACTGGCTCTCCATCTTTCTCACATCGTGATTCCTGGGCCCCATGGTGGCATCTATTTTATTTTTTTTTTTTAGCCCTGTGCTCCCTCCTCAGCCGCTGACCCACGTTACTCACCGAGCTGGATAGAGAGCCATGAATAAGCCGGCTGCCAGCGTTCCCAGCTCCCCGTCATCGCCCTGCTCGCTCTGCTTTCACCCATCTGTCAGCTCTGCCAGCATCCAGCCTCCGTGCGATTGCCCCCCGAGGGATGGGAAGCTACATCTCAGGGACGGAGCTCTCTGGGGCGCCCGCAGCCATGCGGAGAGCACCCGCTCCCCGGGAGATGGATTGCGGTGCTGTTCTCCGCACCACATCATATTGATGGGCACCTGAGCAGCTCAGGCAACAGCCGAGGAGGGCAACGCTCTCATCCATCAGGCAGCACTAGCAAAAGCACTGACACATCCAGCCATCAGCTCATCGGAGAGTATGAAAAGAAACCAGCTGTGGGTAGGAACTAGATATCAGGGCATTCCTGTGTGCTACGACACAGGCAGCAGGCCACTAAGAAGAATTTACTGAACTTTTCCAGCCCCTGCCTCCCCTTCCACCACTCGTGTCCCAGTCCAGCCTTCACGCAGAACTCCAGCTTCCATCTCCCCGAGGCAGAAGCGTATCAGCAGGACCCCAGAAGACAATGTTCAGGATGCTCGGGTTAAGCTGGGCTGTTCCCTTCTTCCTCCTCACTCTGCCTCAAACCAACAGCCCTCCACCAGGAATTCTGCCACTGAGAAGGGTCGTCATTATTCTGCTAGGAGATGAAAATGCCTGACCTCTCCTTCCACACCCCTGGCCCCCACCAGTCTGGCATTAAATTGATGTAATATAATTACGTGAGGGATAAATGAAGAAACCTGTTCAAGTTCATTAGCGGCACACCAACACCTAATGTGGACAGATCACTCATTGCAGGCAGGCCCGGCGAGACGCTCCAGCCACGCTCCCTTCTCGCCTTTAATTGCCTCATGACGAGGCAGCCCAGCACCTCTTTCGAAGCCATTAATAATTTCCAGGAGCAGCCGCCTTTCCTCCCAGAGACGTGTCAGCTGGGAAATGAGAGGAACGCAGGAACCTCCCCACCCCCACCAGCGACACACCAGATTGATCAAATCCTCGCTTTCCTCCCCATCTCCCGGCTCTTTCCACCCCTTGACTGCTCAGGGGTTCCTGAAATGTCCAAACTTGTTTCTCTCTCCTCTTCAGACCCTGCAGAGACCCAAGCGAGGGAGTCTCTCCTGCCTGCCAAATGCTTTCTCGGTTCCAGAGGGCAGCTTGTCATGATGTGATGGAACTGTTTGCGGGGGGGAGTGAATCTCCTCTCAGATCCACAAAATTAAAAAACGATTGCAAATTCATCACTTTCCTTCCTTTCCCTGTGCAGCCCAAAACAAAGCCACCAGGAGCAGTCGGCCAAGAGGCAGCACCAACCCAAAGGGCACAAATATGCAAAGTCCTCTCTCAAGCCCTATTCCAACTGTGCTGAGACATTCCTCTCCTGCCTCAATTATCACACCTGAATTTTTCATGTTGACCCACTGAGCAGGGGCTTCCCAGGGAGCAGCACCACCCCCCAAACTTGATCTTGGTTGAGGTCCCCAAGAGCAACATGAGATGCACCCAACCAGAGCTAACCAGTGCTCCCAGGAGCAGATACGGATTTGTGTGGATGAACTTACTGACCAAATTCCAAAGAGCTGTCCACCACCTTCTCTAGTCTTTCAGGAGCCCCTAAAACAAACAGAAGTGCTGGTACTGACAGAGCAGGGGGGGTTAAACCACAAAGAAACCCAATGAGAGGTCTCTAAACATGACACCAGACACAGACACGTCTGTTACTGCCAGTCTCGTTAGGATTCAGAAGAGATTCATTCATTCATTGTTGGATTTGGCAAGGCCTAAGAAGCAAGAATGAAGATTCAGATGGGTAGGAGGCTTCCACCAGGGACCCATGGCCAACTGTGAAGGCTGAAGTCAAGGCTGGGACTCAGACACGGAAAGACTGAAGATCTGCAAAGCTTACAGAGCATGGAAAAGGGCTGCTGCTGTCAAAGATCAATGGCTTATCACAGCTGTGGCTGCTGTGAGGCTGCTAAGGTTAAGGTGAAGGTAAGGAAGGATCAGAGGGCTTAGCTGCTGCTGGGTTCTGCAGGACCTGAAGGACTTGAAAGAAGGTCTGGGCCAAGGAAAGTGGATGGCTTGCTATTAGCCTTTCAGCTCCTGGCTTAATGCAGAACTGGGGTTGGGATTCAGAAGAAGACAGGCTTATGCCTGAATCCTACATGGTCCATTAAAACAGGGTGAGGCTGATCAGCGACTTCAGTGGGCAGTAGGCTTAAAGAAAAAAAATTGTTTTTTTCAAACAATATCTAACTATCTAACTTAAAGTTGTGACACATCTTACCATGTTACTGGAGGATGCTGTGGAAGCCACGTTAACAATGGGGATCAAGCACAATCAAGGAACCAACACATTCATCAGTGGATATTAAATGAAATGGTCTCTCTGCAATCCTCAGGTCAGAACATCTCTAAGCTGCTGCCCGCCCTGTAACCTCCCCTCTGCCCCAAACACGCTTGCTCCTCTTCCCTGGTATCTCAACATACTGCAAGAGCTCGGGAGGTGTTTAACTTGCACCAGCATCTTTATATACCTGCCTGAAACCCCTGTCCTCCACACGGGCAATTATAGCCCAGCCCTGGAGCTGGAGGGTAGGAAGATTCAAGACATCCATTCCCAGAGCAGGGAGGCTGTAGCCCTCCTGCCCCATCTCCTTCTGTGTTGTGTCAGAAGGGTTGATCTGACCTGATAAGCTTCCCAGATCCTCACAGCACATCAGTGTCACACATAGCACCAACCTGTCTTGGATCAGCTCTCCCCCTGTCACTTTTCAAGTAGGTCAGCTTCACTGGGCATTCTCTGCTATATTTATTGCTTTTCAGCTAGAATTCCCGCTTTCTTCTCCCAGAAGGTCCATCCAGGGCAGTCTTACCTTCCTGCCCAGATCTGTGCCATCAGCTGCTCAACATGTCTTTCCTGAAAGTAGTTTGAGGCTAACTCAGGACAAACCAAAGTTGTTCCATCATCCCAGACTCTCCTTTTGCCTTATTCGAGGTGAGGAGACTGCAATGCCTTCAAACCTCACAGGTGATGTGAATATGCAGGCCACAGCGGCTGCAGGGCCTCCCAAATCCCCTCACATCTGGCCACACAATGGCCACAAAGACAGGGAACCGTAGCACTGGCTTCTCCAGCGTCCATCTGCAGCCAGCCCTGACAGTTACTGAATGCAGAGCACGGCTGGGAACATCTCGCACCCCACACAGAGCAAGAACAAGAGCTCATTGTGTGCATCTCCCAAGACACAGGCGCTTTTCCCAGCCTCCCTGTTGCCTGTCCCTTTCCCACTGCGGAGTCACACCATTGCCTGGAGGGGCCTTCACCCTACGCGACAGCACAGACCCAGAGCTCCACCATCTCCACCCAGTGCCTCGGGATCCATGGTGGGGCTCAGCACAGTTGCTCCTTGAGATGGAAGCTGCCTTCAGGGCCTGTCGTCTCCCTCCAGAAAACACCCTACTATGAACAAAGGCCTTAGAGAGACCGCTGACCCAGGAATGTTGAAAGGCAAGACCCATTACTGACACTGGAGTGATGATGGTGCTCAATGAACCACAGATCAGATACCACAAGCCAGCTATCGAAGCTGTGGGACCCACGCAAACAGCGCAGTGACAGCCCTTTGATATCATGTGGACCTCAGTCCTCATTTGCACTCTCCTCACAACGTATGTCAGTCCCTCAAAGCTGCCAAAGAACCTCGTGGACAGATGTCACAAGCACGCGAAGAGGCCACGAGGGGAACCATGCCTGACAAGGAGATTGCAAACCTTTATATTCAGCAGATTTCTGCAGTGAGCAGGCAAACAAGGTAGAAGCAGTGTATGTCAGGTGCCAGAGCCCCCGTGTTATATCATCAGTAACTTTCATCAAAGATGTGCCTGGTTAGGATCCTGATGTACATCCAGAAGTCCATCAGTCCGACAAACCTCCCAAGTGTACATAAAGTCAGTTCCTGGGAGGCGCAGGGAGAGACCCTGGGTTTCCCTTCTCCCAGCAAGCTGCCTTCTGAACTGCAGTTATCACCACCTTTTACGAAGCCACCAGGATTCTTCCAAGGTGCCAACTCACATGACAGACAGGACAACCCCAGATCTCAAGGTTCTACCTCAGCAAATCACCTTGACGTCACACTGATGTCTCAATACCTTGGTGGGCCAAGCGCTCGCTTTTACTCTCCTCCCATTCTTTGCCAGGTCTCCTACAAAATTCCACTGACGTTAACCTCAAGCTATCAAACACCAGTTTTCCAAGCTTTTCTTCCTCCCGCATCACAGATGCCTGTGATGGGCTTGTTGGTTCTGTGACAAGTCCTTGCCCAGGGCAGGGGGGTTGGAACTTGATGATCTTTAAGGTCCCTTCCAACTCTAACCATTCTATGATTCTAAGCCTCAAGATTTATCCTCACGATGTGCACAACAAACTAGGACTTTATCTGTAGATTAAAATTCCAAACAAGAAAACTCTGTATTCCTGCAAGTCACCCTATTATAGGAATGGCAACCTATAATATCCCAAACCTTCCGAATTACAAAGAGAACACCTAAGTTTTTCCTCCAACTGTGTGCTGAACTTCTGAGGCAGGTTCCACAATTTACTGTGGCCCCCTCGTGGTCACAGCCAGAGTGTGACATCACTCCATTTTCTCTGAAGGCTCTGGACTTTCTCGGCTCGTCAAAAATACTCGCAACGTCAGTCATTATAAAAATAATATAAAATAAATAAATAAATCAGAAGTGCATGCAAAGAGAGGATAACCATCCAAGATCCTCATAGCCAGTCCCTACAATAGTTTGTAATGACGTACACAGCAAAGATGCTGTCACTTCAAAATACATTCTTAACTCTTCTTTTGTTAGGTGAGGAAACAACCCATGGATTTCTGCACCTCCACTCATGGTGCAAAGGGGCAGCAAACGCTTTTACATTCTCCAAGGTGTGACTTCAGCCCAGAGCCCTGCACAGGTTACAAGCACAAGGAGAACCCACTTTTTGGGAATTGCAGTATGAACTACGGCTGCTACTTTGAAGCCTTTGAAAGTGGGATCTGCTTCAGCCAAACAGCCCCTGGTTCTTGGGCTGTCGCATTGATGTCAGTGTCTGTGACAAGAGGAAGGTGCTAAGGGGAGGAGAGAGCATGGGTCATGTACAGAAAAAGACTAATGCAGGTCTAAGGCTTTAAAATGAGCTGGAGTAACAAAGCAGGGGAGAGATACAGAGAAGGATAAAAGCCTTCCAACTACCTTTTGACTGTCACTTTAAAAAAGCCCCCAAAAGGCATCATCATCCTGTGTCCTCTCTCCCTAACAGTGTAACTTGGGAACTGAACATGGCCAGCATTTCTTATCCCCTAGGGCAGGGCTGTACTGACCCACATCATACAGAATTCTGGGCGAGGAGAAGGTATGCTCAGCACCAGCCCCATACCTTTTATAGAGAATCCACCATTCTCCTCATCAGAGTCACTGTCCAGGTCAAAGAGGTCCTTGAATTCCTTCTTATCTTCCTCCTTGCTTTCATTCTGCTTCTTACGCTTAATTTCTGGGAAGTTCAAGTCTTCAAGCTGGAAAAAAAACAGAGCCAACAGTAAGAACAACCTTAATTTGTACTTTTAAACATAAAATGCTGAGCTTAAACCCAAGAACTTGGCTTTGTCCAGCATGTGCAAGCCTGACTGCCAAGGACAGTTGGGGCTGGCCACTGCCAACTAAGGGGGCAACAGATGTGTGAGTCAGTTACAAAGCACCACTGCTCTGTTGATCTTTACCTAATCAACTATTTTTGCTAATGGGCCACCCACCGCTGATACCTTAGCATGAATAAAAATGCAAGACATCCACAACAAGCTGGCTTGTCCTACCTCGCTGGACCGAAAGCCATGCAGGCCCTGTGAGCTTGGGCAGCCAAGCACAGACAAGCCAGGCTGTGCTGGTCATCTCTGAATTAGCAATCTTCCACCGATGCCAAAAACTGTGACAGCTACAGCAAAGGCATCTCATCTTTTGGGCCTCAGATTTCAGCACGGTTAAATGGTTGAAGAGGTGCTGAAGATGCTTAAAGTCTGTCTGCACCACGTCTTCCCCAGTTGCTAGCCCTTATGGAGATCAATGGGCCAAGAGCCTTGCTGCTGCAGACAGCCAATATCAATGCCATTAAGTACTTGCAATTGACACCACCTCACTGCTCTTTACACCTCTCCGGAGGGGGATTAGGGGGAGGATTTACTTGCAAGGGCTCAGGCCAGCAGGGCAAAGATAATCAGAATGCAAATTAAATCCCAAGTGCTCTCGGAAAGTCAGCTGCCCGCTGCCCGTGCCTGGCTGCACACCTCCTGGGAAGCACTCATGCATTAGCACACATTAGTTTGCTTGGAAACATTCGCCCCGCGAGTAATAACTCATTTGCTCTCTCCCATCCGTCGGACCACCCCTCAACACACTCTTTCCTCTCTGATCACATCCACTTCAACCCTCCCGCGAGCTTCCCCCAAGCGGGAAGAGCGTCAAAGCACAGTCTATATAGAAAAGCAGCTCTCAGAGGGAAGAAAGAGAGAATGGGGATGGGGGAAAGAGACAACGAGAGACACGGAGACAGGCATTTGCTCCTGCAGCCAATTCCAGCAATTTCTCCCAGCCTGTTTCACGGTTATGGTCCCCAGCTGGGCAATATTGATCCTGGGAGCTGAGCACTTACAAGCAATAACCTGCAGTTCCAGGATGGAAAGTCAAAAGCTGGCCAGAGAAGGGGAGAGGGCAGAAAAATCACCAACCACCATTGCCAGGGTCCTAATTTTAAATCATCTTCCCACCTGCTCTTTTCTACTCAGAGATGCCTCACCTTCCACCAGCCCTGCAGAGACCAGTTGGGAAGATGCTTGAAGAAAGCAGCTCATGACTGGCTTTCCAAACAGCAGTTCTTGCATGCCAGAGAAGAGACTTGGGAATCAAAATGCAGGAAGAGCAGCAATCCAGAGCCACTGCCCAACTGCCCTCAGCTGACCTAGTGACATCCTCTTTCTAGGGTGGTTATGCCCCAAGATCCATCGTGGGGCAGGGGAGCTGCCAGGGTGAAAACGTTTTCTTTAGCCCCTACCAGGTCTGGTGGACAAGGCAGGTTCATGCCTCATTCCTTTCATCTGTTCTGGCATGTAAGTTTACGGAGGGTGGGAGGGCAGAGGGAGATGCTCCAGAAATGCTGATTCAATGAGAGGCTCCAGAAATAAAACACAAAGGTCTCAGAAGTGAAAATAAATCAGCAGCTCTACTTCCAACCCAGCATTCGGCTGTGATCACAGACACAGTCCCCATATCCGATCCCTTTCAGTTTACACGTTCCTTGTCCTCTGGAAGTGGCTCAGCCAGGTCATGCTGCCATCATTCCAGCCGTGAGGAAAAGCACCAGGGCTTCCTCCCACCACCCAGGACCTGGACCACTATGTTCTCTCTCGATAGCTCCACTTGGGTCAAGGCCTCTTGCATCCCAGAGACGGTCACTCCAACAGGTACTGGGAACTGCACCAGTATGGCACACTGAGCTCACCCCAGCAGTCTCCTGGTCACAGGCAGTGCCTTTGGGCCCTCTTCTACCTTCAAAGTCCCTGTCTGGCGGTGGTGGTAGCCATCACTCTTCAGCAGCAGTTCAAGAAGAGTCCAACACTGCCTAACTAGGGAACAGCTGAGGTTGAAAGCGACACAAACAGAAGCAGAAACCCAGTTCCGACAACACTGCCCGAGTCCCTGTTGGCTAGTCCTGTTCTCCATGAAACTCGGTCCCTGTTACTGCCCAGCAGCAGCAAATGAAACACAAAAACCACCCAAGATCTTATTCTCTCTCCTCATACATCCCGAGCACGGGATGTTTCCATGGAACACATCACTTAGTAGGTTTAAAGTCAAAATGGTGTAAAAAGTCTCAAGTACGTGATGGGGAACAGATTTCTCCAATTCTCCAAACTTCTTCAATTCAAGGGAGCAAAAGAGAGAGCCTGATCTCACCATTGTGAAACATGTCTGCTGTGCAGGGCATGTACGGCAGGGAGCAGAGGCTGATAGTTGGGACTTGTTTGTATTTTCATATTGCTTAGGAAAAGTCCCCATTTCCACAGGCAGCCCGCAGGTTTGGGTGGCATTGGTACGCTTCCTCCCAAACTTGAGCATATTAAAAAAGACCTGGTGTTGAATCACGCTGAGCTGTGCTGCCTCCAACTTTCTGAGACTCCCCAGGAGTGCCTTCAAGATGGACATCCCAAAATAAAGGCACCAGAAAATCCCACTAGCTGCGGAGTGATCACAAAGCAAAGGCATGAGGCTTGCACTGAACCACAGCCCACAGATACAGCCTGTGTTCATCACACAGTGGTAATAATTAGGTAATTTGGGGGCCAGTCTTTTAATCCTCAGATAGAGGGTTACTATCTACTGAGTCTCACGAAGCCGATTAGTCTACATCCCATTAAAAACCATTGGGAAAAGCAAATGGAATGGGCAGATGGGGTCAGCGTTGTTACAGAAGGCAAGCTGCAGCTCATACCAGCTGAGAGCCAGGCTGATTTTTTTCTGTTATTATTTCTTCCCCCCAATGGCTGCTAATGGGACATGGATTTTCCCAGCCCTAATGGGCCTCATGGTGTTCACTCTCCTGCTGGGGCTCACAATGCTGCATCATTAAGCCAGCAGTCCCCGCCGAGAGAGACAACAGCCCCATTCACCAAGCAAAGATGTCAGGCAGCCACAGGCCTTTCGGAAAGCTAACTCCAAAGTCGGCCTCTCTCTCTCTCTCCAGTTTACCTGTTCAGCACACACTCTCCAAGAGAAAACAAGTCCCTGTCAGTGCCCTTCAGATTTCCCCTGGTTTCAGAAGTCACCCTCTTGAGCAACACCCCTAGAAGGAAGCGTTCCACCTCAGCTAGTCCTGGTCACCTCAAGGAGCTCCAGCTCCCCTTCTCCCTTTAATGTGAGACACAGGTTTGTCTACACCGAGGGTTGCTCCTTTCCCCTTGTGATAGCTGCTTCTGGACCAGGAAAGTTCCAGCTCACACCAGCAGGGCCAGTTTTGGGCAAGAACTCAGCCTGACTCACATCTCCTCCTCCCTAATTTCCTTTCCACAAAGGCCACATTCTCCTGCTGGGTTTGCCCAGAACCCAAGCGCACTTCTTGTTCCCTCTGTGCAGCCACCCCAAGGAATTCCAGCCTCCTTTCCTTATCTCAGGCTGGTGCACGATACCAAGCACTTCTAGGATCTCCCAGGTCTCCTACTATGCTCCGGGACTTGGCTCAGAGCCAATCATCCTCATGTCCCATCGATTATTTTAATTGTTCCCCACCATACGCTGGAGACACCAATTATATCTATTTCCTGCTCCTTGGCCACGAGCCGAGCTCAGCCACTTTCATTGCATTAGCATCGAGACAGCTTTCCCTTAGACTCCTAATGCAAGCAAGCTCCCGCCCCCACCTTCTGCATCCCGGAGCACAGTGCCGTAAGGACTGGCCAAGGAGTCTTCCCTTGGGCAGGAGATGTGGGAAACGGCAGCCTGAGCACTTCTGTCCAGACAGCGAGTCCCACCTCCCAACCCCGACGCGTGTGAAATGAGAAAACGCGAACCAAAACTCATCTCTGACATTCCCTTTGCTAAGAAGAGAGGCATTTTCCTTCCCCCTCCCTATTTTCTTGCAAATTTGGGTTTTAGCATGGTGATCCAGACATGTTCTGCAGAGCTGGAAAAAGAGCTAAAGGCAAGCTCTACCCACTCTCATTTACTATTGGGAAAGCAATGCAAATAAATGATGCTAACTGCCCAAAGTCCTGCAAGAAAGCCCATGGACGTTGGGTTCTCCACAGCAGAGGAACCGTGTGTGCAGTCCAAACTTCAAAATCCCATCCCATCCTTGTTCCAAAAATAACATCCACAATAAGATTATTGACCCAGTTGCTCAGACATTGTTATCCAGCTGAGCAGCCACCATCCTGCTCCCAGGACATGGTTCTCTTGCCTTCCTGTGGCACAGATGACGTCCAGTAAGTTAGAAAATGTCCTTCTTACCCTTTCTTTGCCGCTGATTTCCAGTTGTATCTCCTTCTCTCTTAGCTTCTTCCACTGAGTGTAATACTTGGTGAGAGGTGTCCCTTCCTCTTTGACCTGCTTCTCCCACTGCTCCTGTAGAGAGAGGGGTTGCAAATTCAAGAAAGTTTCTCAAGGCAGTTTTCCAGTAGGATTTTTGGCAAATGAGGGGGGTCAAGAGCAGAGGTTAAGACCCTTTCCCAAACCATCTCTGGGTAGGAAACTGGCACCCATGATCAAGAATACAAGCAGGACTAAATGTGAATTCAGGCACAGGTATTTAAGTAACAACTGAGTTAGGAGTGGTGCAACTGACAACCCTCTGTGGGTAAGGCAATGCACTGCAGGGAAATCAAAGAAAGCCAAAGGATGAAATGCAAAAGCTTATGTGATACCAAAGCAAAGGGTACCAAGGGCACTGAAGGACAGCATGAAGTCCACAAAAAAAGGAGCATCTAAATGGTAGTGCATAAGATGCTTTAGCTTATGGAAGATCACCAAATTTTCTCAGCATGGTGACTGGAAAACGTGGGTTCCCAGATGCCTATTTCTCTCTGCTAGAAGAGGTCTGATTCTCAGAATTGCTGAGAATCCACAACAGGCTCTCCTAAAATCAGTTCAATGCCCTCTGGGATCCACTACCACTCTCTTGCCCTTGAACATTCACTTCTACTGTAGCTCTAGTGAGAAGACACTGACACAGAAGTCAAGTCGGATGCTGCAGTCTACTGTAACGAAAAAGAAATGACTTCAACTGAAACCTTGAGGTAGGAATCAAAAGGACAGATCAGAGGATCTACCAGAGCAAAAATTGTCCCTGTTCTTTCAATGGAGACATCTGATCACCCACTCAGTTCTTGCTGCTTAATTCAGAAAAACCTCACGCAAGTATTTACAAGACCGAAGTACCAAAGGTGTCTGATTGCCTGTTCCCCCCATTCTACAGCCAAGGGTTTATTTTTGAAACAAATATTCTCCTGCAGGGTTTTGGACACATCCCAACCTTGAGAGAGCAGAGCACGAAGACGCAGCGAGCCCGTTTCCGCTGTCTAAGTGGGGAGAACAGGGAGATGCAAACCCCGTAAATGGTGGGAAACAAATTAAATGGCTAAAAATCCTTGTCAATCATTTGACATGTTGGTGCTGTAAGCGGGGTGGTGGTATGTCCCATTAAAATACATTCCTCTTAACCTGCCAACATCTCTTTTAACTTAAAACCCACACAGAACTGTACCTGTGAAGTGGATTACCACAGTGCCCAGAGGCTTTGCATTACCCCACAGTAAAAAGTCAATCTAATGTATGTTCTGTCTTTCTGCTTACAAGTAGGAATAGAAACGGGCAAAGGAGGAAGGGGACGAGCAAGAGGAGCAAAGGTAATCCACAGGTACACTCAAAAGGTCAGCACAGATCCTAAATCTAGGACTGAGAACAAATCCAGAGCCCTGTGGGTACACAGTACTGCTGTCTGAGGGTGGGAGCCAAAGGCCAGATCATCTTCATGGCAGAAAACACAAGAGCAGCTCAAATATTCCTCAGCAGATCCCAAATCAACTGCTTCCGGGGAGCTGAGCCCCCCAAAAGTGGGGAGTAATGGTGTGTTAGCGGCAGCCTGCGAGCCAAGATGCAGGAAAAAGTTGGATTTAACAAGCAGTGTGTATGAATGAGAGAGAAAGAGCAGGTCTCCGCGACGGATCGCAGCACAGAGCTCCCAGCTTACGCACAGGAGCAAGTACTCAGTCTATTCTGCAAAGTGAAATACATCAGACTACGCCAGCTCCTGACGTGGCCCATCCCTGGGAGGGAAGCGGAGAACGATCCGTGGTCTCTGCAGCTGGCACCGGGAGCTGAACTTTGGCAATTAAGCGGCGACCGGCTCGTGTCACCTGCGCTCTAATGGCACGGAATCCATTTATGCATCCTTCACCAGGCGCTATCAATACTGCATCAAGCCAAACAGGCCCTTTCTGGTAATCGCGGGTCTCAGACTCACGGCCCCCGCGGGACCGCCTGTAACACGGCTCCAGGTCTGCGTGCCTGGAGCCGGCGGCTGCTCTCCGGTCTCCTCCCCGGCAGGCGGCCCAAAAGCGCAGCCGATGGGCTGGCAGAGACGCCAGTCAGCAGACAGCACAGCTTTACTGCCGCTCTGACCCACCAAGACGACAAGAGGAATAATTCCCGAGGAGTACAAAGTCATTTATAGATCAGGCTCGTATCAGGCTGGCAGCTGTAAGCAGGCAACTTGTTGATGGTGCTTGGTACAGACGGCCTCTTAGAAAGACTCTTCTTAGAGAGGGCAAAAGTCTGTTTGTTCTGTCTGATACAGCTCTTTTGGTTTTTAAAGTGCCCTGGAACCCACTGATAAAAAAAGACCATTAAAACACTTCTAGTCAGAGCACCTCAATGGGAATTTTAGAATCATAGAAATGCCTGGGTTGGAAGGGACCTTTCTGATCGTCTAGTCCAACCGTTAACCTAACACTGACAAAAGCCATCACTAATCAATATCTCTAAGCACTATGTCTACCCATCTTTTAAATTCTGCCAGGCATGGTGACTCCACCACATCCCCGAGCAGCCCGTTCCAATGCTTAATAACCCTTTCAGTGTAAAAATTTCCCCTAATATCCAATCTAAACCTCCCCTGGTGCAACTTGAGGCCATTTCCTCTTGTCCTATTGCCTGTTACTTGGGAGAAGAGACCGACCCCAAATTTTGAGAGGGTGCATGCCATCACACCCACTTTAACCGTTTGCAATTCTCCTTCTACTTCTGGTTTTGCATAACTGTCCTCTCGAGAAACACCCAGCATGAATCAAGCCCACAGTGCCAGTACCTGGACAAACGTATCACACATCATCACCCGCCCTCCAGAAATACCTCCCATCTGAAACGGGAGACGAGGATGAATGCAAGAGAGCTGAAAATCCCAGGGAAATGAGGCAATGCTTTGCATCAGCCCATTCCCTTCACATTTCATTAGGCGTAACAGCCTGCTGGGATGAACTGGTCTCAAAAGGAGGTTCCCCAGCTCAGTGCACGGGGAGCCACAGAGCTGTAAGGCAGCCCCGCACACACTGCGGGTCCTGGGGCACTTTTTGTCCTTCCCTGGACCTAAAATCAGAGCTGCACGTTACGCACCTGGATTCAACTTCAGCTGCAGGCTCCACTTTTTTTGGCTTAGCATTGTACTCTCAGAAAAGCACTGACTCTCAAATATTAACCTGCTTCTTAAGAAACTCCAAAAACCACAAAGTTCTCAATCTTAAAATAAGGTGGAAGAAGTCAGACAGAACATATGTAACATATGACATATGTGGTGTGCCTACTCCTCCACGCCACAGATCCAGGGATGCCAGGAGGGATCTCTCCACAGTCCTTCCACATTAAGTTAAATATTGCACCGCTGTGCTCCCTCTGCAGCACTAAATTCAATCCCTAGGTTGTTTCTTCTTTAAAATTAATATAATGTAGACCCTTAAGTAAAATCCAGCTTTATAAAGCACGATGGTGCCTCAGAAGTCCAGACCCGATCACATTCACAACCTTTATTACCCTCATTTAAACCTATTTCTCTGTAATCCCTCCCCCCTCCCCCCGAAAGTGGCATTTCAACATGTTGCATGGAAGAATCAGCTCTGAATTTGGGCTCTGTTCCCTACAGTGGAGCAGGCACAAATGCATGGATGTGAATACCAGAGAGCATTTGCTTTCAATTGCTCTTGCTGGCAAGGGGGACACAGAAATACCTTTCTTTCCCTCATTCCCTTCCCTTTTCTGGCAGCATTTGCTCAGGAGAAGTGCCAATGCCCCCCGGATCTTGGAGAAAGCCTGGCAATCTTAACCCAGACTTCAAGAGACCCTCCAATATCATCCTGGGAAACCCAGGCTCTGTGGGAGCTTTGGCCCTTCTTGGGAATCTACAACCATCTGCTTGCAAAGGAGTAGGGGGAAAAGAGGGGGCCACCTGGGCACAAAACTCCAGAAGATGAACCACTACAGCTCTTCCACCCACCCAAGTATTGAGGGGGCTGTTTCCTCTGCTCGCAGGAGCTCCAAGGAAGAGAAAAGCTCCCTTCTCCCATAGAACAACACTGGAAAGCTGGAGAGGGACTTTGAACAAAGGCACATAGCGATAGGATGAGGGGTAATGGCTTCAAACTGGAAGAGATTAGATCTCGGGAAGAATTTCTTTGCTGTGAGAGTGATGAGGCACTGGAAGAGGTTGCCCAGAGAAGCTGTGGCTGCCCCATCCCTGGAGGGGTTCAAGGCCGGGCTGGATGGGGCTTGGAGCAACCTGGGGTGGTGGGAGACCTTAGAGGTCCCTTCCAGTCCCGAAAAGCCCCTAAAAGGGGCTCTAAAAGGCTGGAAGGGGCCTCTAAGGTCTGTCATTGTCTTCCAAGGTGGTGAGACCCTGGCCCAGGTTGCCCAGAGAAGCTGTGGCTGCCCCATCCCTGGGGGGGTTCAAGGCCAGGCTGGATGGGGCTTGGAGCAACCTGGTGTGGTGGGAGGTGTCCCTGCCCAGGGCAGGGGGTTGGAACTGGATGATCTTGAAGGTCCCTTCCAACCTGAATCATTCCATGATTCTCTAAAAACAGTGAAAAAACACAGGCTGCATAAGCCCCCCTCCCTGAGCAGTGCTTCACAGTTGCTCTACCCCCTTAAATGGCAGAACAGCCATCTCGGAACAGTCTTGGCAAACTGATGCTTGCTTCCCTTAACCAACTCCCCCCTCATTCCAGGCAAGCTGCCTCTTGCTGTCCCCCCCCCAGCTCCAGAGCCAGCCCTGCCTGATTCCTGCCACTCAGCCACCCAGATGTCCCCGGGAAGGCAGGTGCACCAACGTCATCCAGGAGACACACAGGCAGCGAGATGTTAAAATAATCATTTAGTTCTTACACAAGGGACCGCAGCCAGAGTTGCTGGGAAAAGGAGACAGCGGCAGAGTTGTTGGAAACCCTGTTTTATTTAGCCAACGACCTTCCCCAGCCCATCTGTTCCACCAAGAGCCCTAGAGGCTGAAATCTCTACCTCTGCAGAGTGGGTGGGTGGTCACGGCGCTGCCCACAAAAAATACACAACAACAAAATCCTAAACACTTCAATCCAGACGGGAAACAGAACTTCTTTACCGAAACAGTCCAACCCAGAATGGCATTTACAAAACCAAAGACTTCTTCATCACTTCAAACCCAGTTCCACCAAGCCCTTAATCCCTTAAGAATAGCACTGCTTTGTCCTGGGATTGGTATGTCAGGATCTTAAAGGCTAATTTTCCTGCAGTTCCCACCCCTGAGTGTCTGAGGACAAATTAGTCTGCGCTGCAAGTTCTGCTCTGTGCCCAGCTCCATGCCACCAGGTGGAGATTTCCGTGATGCACAACTCCAGACTGTCTAATGACACCGTGTGGCCACCGAGAGACCACTCTGTCCCATCAATTACCTTGCAGGCCAATATTTTCCCTTCTCTCCTGCCAGGCAAGGAAGAGTCAGACCCACTACCTCCTCTCAGGCAGAGACATGCACACACACAGGCTTGCAAAAGCTGCTGAGCTGGATAAAAAGCAAAGATAAAATGTCCAACTCAAAGGACAAACCAAGCTTCATTAACAAGGCTCCCTTCTCTTTGGCTTCATTTACATAGGGCCTGGATTTTAAAGGATGGAACAAAGCAAGACTAAAAAAGCTTCAAGCAAGGACACCAAAAGGACCATCCTGACAATATCCCTAGAAGGACCTGGCTCAGAGCAGGCAGACTCCTGGAGCAGAAGTGAGGAGAAAGGCAGCATCTCTCAGCCCGTTAGCCAGATGGCCAGCTATTAGCTAACACACCCTCTAATACACTGTTTTTCAGCTTTGCTACAGTTCATTTCCTAAGATAAGGGGGCAGCTTCCATCATCACCTTAGTCACTCCTCTTCAGCTCATCACTAAGGTAGAATCCTGATGTTTAACTGCAACTTTTCTAGCTGTCAGATGGGCTCAGCATTTTCTCAGCAGGCTGGATGCTCAGGCTGCAGACATAAGAATATACCGGCCTCTCTCTTGAGAAGCAGCTGCAGTGCCTAGGATGCCTTATCACTGTTCTTACGGCTCATAACTTTCCTGATTTAACAGCTCTGTCTCCACAAGGGCTCAGGAAAAGGGGGGGAAGGTTTGCCTCAGGATCCTCAACTGCCACACACTAGTCTGCTGTCACCTTGGCTCTACACTGCTAGAGGCTGGTCTCTGCAGACCAGGAAGAAACAACACACTTAAAGAGGTGGCAGAATTCCCTCCTGTCATTTTAGGCACCTAAAATCAGGAATGGGATGATGAAAACAAAGAAACTTCTCAGTAAAGGAGATGCCCCAGCAAAGTGAGGCGCTTCCATGCATGTGTGTGTGCGTTATAAATAATGGAAGGGTGTAATTTATGGACTGTGTTTTCCATGAGGCTGTTGGCTGCAGAGTGTTGCCAGCTATAGCATCAGAGCCCTGCCGACTTCGGTTGTTTGTGAACATCCACCCCACCCCACCCCACACACCCCCGTTTCCACGATCTCGGTGTCCCTCCTTCCTCTTACCACCAGCTCAAGCCCAGCAGCTGGAGCCTGACTGTCTTTCCAGGAAGCCCAAATCGAAGGAGCAGACTCACCACAGACTCCCTGCTGGCCACACCGAAGGCAGCTTTCTGACGCCTGCTGGCGATGTAGGCAGAATTTTCCTGCAGTTTCTCCAGGAGCTGCCGGATAGGCTTGCAGAAGTTGGCAATCTTGCATTCCTTCAGGAAGGATTTTAGCTGGAAGGAGGAATAGGAGAGGAAGAATGAAAGCAATGTAATAGTTTCCATGAAGAGACCCCATCAGCAAAAACCCATTTCTGCCCCCCCAGTGACAGACGGCATGAGGCATCTTTCCCCTTCAATTCCCACCATATTCCAATGTATCACCCATCTTCAACCCTCTGGGTCCTACCACCCTGGGCTGGGAGGATACAAAGAGCCACAGTGACAGGGCAGATGTTTGTACACAACCCACCGCAGGGACCTTGCTCAAAACCAGCTCTTTGCACCCTTTTACACTACTACCTTATGAAAAAAAAAATAAAAATCGGAAAAAAAAAAATCAAAAAAAAAAAAAAAAAAAAAAAAAAAAATCAGCGGAGTCCAAGCAGGCAGCTCTCTGGGGCTTCAGCTCCAGCTGCCACTGGAGTTCATCACTGTCTCCTTCTCAGCCAAATTTAAGAGGGACCATGGACCAGATGCATGGAGACCAGGAATAACAGTGGCTCCCTGTGGATTCTAGATGGTTACAAGCACAGGGAAGCCAGGATTAGAATGCGGAAAGGTGTCTCTGGGTTAAGACTGTAGAATACCAGTTGATAAGGGAATGCCAAATACAAGAGGCTGTGGATGAGACTGGTGGCTGGGACCGAAGGCAGAGATGGAGAAGAGACTTCAAATTGGGGTGGAAATGTCTGTGGACTGGGAGTAAGGGTCTTTGGCACAGCTCGGTGGGAAAACTTGGTGGTGCTAAGCGCAGAGTTGTGGGTCAGGACAGATGGCCATCTGTAGAGTCACATCGGGTCAAGTTTGCTTAATGTCTGTCTGGCTCTACCAACCCAACTCCAACTGGCACCACTCAGCTTTCAAGGGCGCAAACCCACAAACCCACCACACAAAAATTTATAGAATAACCCTCCCTTGTGGTCAACTTGTGCAGCATGTGCCGAGATAATTCTTTCTTCTAGACCCAAAGCCTTATGTGTAACTCTCAGGACAAGAGCCAGTCTGCCAGGAAACCACAAACCTTACTGCTGCCTGAAGGGCAAGGACCATCCTACTCACGGAGAATCTGCTCCTGCCCTCTCCCTATGCCCCATACACACATCATTACTCTCTGACAATTGGACTTCATTGTAAACAAGAGCATGTTCTTGTGTTTTCTTTTTTAATCTCAATCAAACCTCTTTTCTCACCACCAAAGATTTCCCCTTCCAATATAAACCACCCTCCCAACACCACTGCGCTGCTCTGACACGTCCAAACTAAAAGCTAAGGCAGCAGTGGATGCTCTTGATGACAGAAAGAGAGATGGGGGTGTCCAGATTGACTCATGGCTTGAATTCCAGTCTACTACACCGTCTGTTAACAGTTCCCACCAGCCCCAAGAGAAGTCTCTGGTGTGCTATCCCAGTTCTGCAGGCCAAGCTCTTTGCTAGAGCCATATATATTTACACACATGCTACCCAAGCACTTGATTTACAGAAAGGGATCCGACAAGGCAAAAGAAAATGGTTAACCACAAATGAACCTTCAGCTCAGCTGGGACCTGCAGATGCTATCATGATAGAGACAAAGGGTTTCTAGTCAGCAAATACAATTCTGCCTTCACCACTTATGGCTTCAAATGTTCTGCCTCAAAAGACAGAGCTGGGGAAAGGAGCAAGATGTCTCACTACTTTCAAGTCGACACGTTGCCTTGATCTTATGTGCCACATGGGCAGATATTAAATGTTAATCAAGAGGTGACTGTCACTAGCCCCTCTCTGTCAGGACACTGCTCTCCTGATGGGCATATTGCTGCAGGATCTGCTGCCTGTGGCACACGTGGAGAACATCCCCAGTTACCCAGCAGCAGAGGCTTCCCTCGTCCCTTTATCCCCAGCACACGCCCACCTGCCATCATAGATCCAACTCAGACAAAACAGGAGTTAAAACGAACCTTTCCCCCTTCCTGCAAAGCAAACAGCCCATCAAACAAGTACAAAGGAACCATCAGTGAAAACTATTCTTCTGCTGGCAAAGGCTGTCCTATCCTCACTCCCCTTTTCTAAAATATTTATTTTTTATAGGTGCTGCATATTTATCTCCACTGAGGGACGCATTTGTCATTTGATTTATCTCACTTGATCCCCACAGCTGCAGCCCCAGATCCATTTCATCCGCTGCCACATACATTATCATTTTTCTTTCGTTGCAGAAGTGTCACCAGAAATCCTGCAAAATCTCAGGCTCTATCTGTGCAGTTTGGTGCTGTGTGCTCGCTCTCACAGCTATATGCTTCATTTCTTCTTTCCCCCCTCCTCTCTCCTACCCCTGCAATCCCTCACAGTCCCACCACTATCTGCCACAGATATTAACGAAACGTAATGAGATCTCAGGCCTGTGTTAAGAGGCAGGGAACAAGCGAGAAGGTAAAATAAGATAGAGAAGAGAGAGAGAGAGAGAGAGAGGGACTCTGCATGCCTTTCCCCACTGTGCCAAATACAACAACTGTATGTTTTCAGAATAAAACAATCAGAACATACACATGTGTGTGAGCATATATGTCATTAACATCTCACGTTGGTTCCTAGTTAAGGAGCTCTGTGATTAGTGGGATTGATTCTGTTGAACTGCCAGCCTTAAACACCAATGGTTTATACCAGTGGAGACCACAGCAAAAAACCGAGCTCCTCTTACTGTAAACGACGCAGGGAACTATAAATCATCCAAAGCAGCTGGGGGATGTGTTTCAGGGAACCCAAATTGAGCCCAATCTCCCCTCTCACAAAAACCAGAGGGGACAGAGAACAAGCAGCAGTAGATGTGGCTGCTGGCAAAGCAAACAGCCACCTCCTGCCTTTCTGTCTCACTGCAAGTCATGCTTAGATCATGCCACCTCCTGCCTCCAACCAGCAGAACCTACCCCTTACTGATGCCTGCCCAGTTATTCCCTTTAAGCTCCCACCTCTGCCTCTCCAGACTCTTGAGGAGGCAGAAGGCAGCCTCTTCTGAGCATCCAGACAAACAAGCTCTGAGCTCCTTACCAGCCTGCGGAGGCAGTGACCACCATGGGGTCGTCCCAGCGGCTGGGCAGAAGAGAGGCCTTTGAACTGTCTCCTGGTTCTTACTGGCTCTCCTTTTCCTTTGATCTGCCCGGATGCTTCCTGCCTTCCAGGCAAGGAGGTTTGAAAGTTCAGCTTCAAGGCAGTTCAGCCTAGCTTCTCCCAAAGCCGCTGACCAGAAGACGAGGAACGCAACCCTCGCCAGCTGGAACACAGCCCCTACGACACGGCACTGAGAGAAGCGTGAGCTCATCGGGGAGGAAGAATCAGGACAGATGGATTTTTACAGTTAACTGGAACCGTTCCAGTAGAAAAGCCTCCCTTCCCCCCGCCCTTCGCACACTTTCCCGAAGACTCTGAGATTTTGGGAAGCTAACCTCAGCACCCCAGCCCAGCAGACGCCACGAGGCTGTGGTTAGTGGCAGCCAAATAGGAATCCGATAGCATTAATTCTCTGCAGAAATCCAGGCTGGTCCCAGGGCGTGTTTGGAAGCCACAGGGCGCTTGGTGCCAGAGGGCCGTCAGCCGTTTTTCATTCCAGCTAGAACATCGGCTCCGACAGCTTCGATGCTCTCGACAGCTGCTGGCTGAGAGGAAAGGGCTTTGTTCGCCGCCGATAAGCGGGAAGCACGCGAAGCGAGAGCGGGCGCGGGAGCTGCTCTCCTCGCACAGAGAGCGCCTGTCAGCTCGCATTAGCCAAAGCAGCCCACTGCCAGCCAGGCAGTGGCCTGTGCCAGGCTGCGGGGACACAGCCAAGAGCCGTGTGGCTGACAGATGCCAGCCCATTGCATACAGCAGAAAGAAGGAGCTTTGCCCCCCAGAGCAGCCGGTGGGGTCCCAGCCTAGACATCGCTCCCACATCAACCAGAGGCATCACAGCAACATATTCTTAGAAATATTAGAGAAATATTAATATTAGAAAAAATTTCTTTACTCTAAGGGTGGTGGAACACTGGACCAGGTTGCCCAGGGAGGTGGTTGAGGCCCCTTCCCTGGAGATATTCAAGGAGAGGCTCGACGAGGCCCTGGGCAACCTGGTCTAGTTGGGGATGTCCCTGCGACTGCGGGGAGGTTGGACTAGATGACCTTTGGAGGTCCCTTCTGGCCTGGATGATTCTATGATTCTATGAACACAGTGCCCAGCCACAGGGGGCTTGGGGCAGACACCGAACCCAGGCTGGATGGGGCTTGGAGAAACCTGGTCTAGTGGGAGGTGTCCCCATCCACAGCAGGGGGGTTGGAACTGGATGATCTTTAAGGTCCCTTCCAACCCAAACCATTCTATGATTCTACGGAAGCGAAGCAGAGGTTCATGTCCCCACGGAGGATACGACAGCAGCCCTCTGCCAAACCTGCACAGCACCTGATCCTCGTGAGTTAAAAATAGAGAGGATTAGGAGGAAGGAAGGGAACAAGTTCCAACACATTTTGCACTGAGAAATCTTCCTGTTCCAAGCAGAGAGGTCACCGCTCATTGAAAACTGAAGTCACCCAGCCAGCGAGGTATTAGGGAAGGATTACGCACAGCAACGTTAGGCAGTTTTATTGCAGCTGATGAAGTAGGTAAAGAAGCAGCTGGGAAAAACACTCTGCACCATGGAATGCCACGGGAGAGGCAAAGGAGACTATTTAGCAGCACCACTGTTTGGTGCAGCAAGGAGAAGGGATGGAGACGGGAGTTGTACTGGTTTGTATGGAGAGATTTGAGGAGAAAGTGCCCCCGTTGGAGACTCTGTGAAAGGAGGGAAGATTGCCATCTTGTGGAGAGCATGTGAGGGAGGCCATACGGCACGGAAAAGCACGGGCTCACAGAGTATGGGCACTACTCTGAGACAATATAGAGGTCTGGACAACCCCGAATTACCAAGAACTCATCTGTGTTTGCTAACCAAAACCACGCCTCTGCGGCAGTTCTGCAGCCCTCTGTTCCACTTTGGCTCCCTAAAGAGTGGCTAACTCCACAGCCACTTTCATCTGCCTTCAGGCTCCTAATTAGAAGTGACGCCTCTGTTGCTCCCCGAGAATTCCCCAAAATGCAAAGGAAAATTGTAATTAGGAATTCATTGTGAGGCCCGCCCTGAGATCGCTGTTAGCTTAAATGACTTTACCCCACTCCATGCACATTCATGGCCCAACCAAGAAGTGTCTTACCTGAATGACAGTTGGGAGAACCAACTCTGGGAATCCAATGCTGTAGGCTTGGCAATGGAGATACTCAAGCATCAGGTCATAGAGCTGTTCGATGAGCCCATCCTGGGTAGGGGAAGCAGAAGAGACATCAGATAGAAGCCCTACAGACTGGGAAATGAGGCTCCAGCCTTATGGGACAAGAACACAAAGCATACTGGTAGGGCAGTTTGCTGCACTGTTGGCCACTGGGGTTCCACTTACTCGGAAGGCCTTCTCCTGCAGGTTGACATTGGAAAGCTTCAGGATCACTGCAAAGTTTATAGGCTTAGCACTTATCCGTCCTGGCTTCTTGTTGAAATCCACTTGTTGGAAAACCTACAAGAGAAAAAAACGGAGTTTAAAGATGATCACGCTGCAAAACAAAACAGATAACAAATGACTCAACTAAGACCACAAAGTTGGTGATAGAGCTGAGAAGACAATCCAGAAATTCTGATTTCTTGCCTGTCTCTTCTGATCACTGTCCCACAGCTTGCTTAAAATACCCTAGCAAAGGACAGATTGAGAGTAAACACCAACCAGGTTCAAAGCTTTAGAGACCTGAGTGTGAAAAATGCCACAGGAGTGCAAGGTAAAAGAATATAAACACAGGCAACAGCACAAGAAACTAGAGCTTTGTTCTTCAGGCTCACGTTTCTCATGGTTAGAAAGATAGTACTACAAAGGTTGAGTGTATTTTGGAGCCACCCCTTAAGGTAAGCAGCTTTTAGCAAGACTAAATGTTGCTTACACCAAATCCATTACCTTTTTATCTTCTCTAAAATAATTTTCCCAGGAAGCAGAGAGACCAGTAAGTCCTTTTCACAAACACCCCTTGCCACGTAAGGTTTCTATTCTAAAGTATTTCCCATTGGTGTCACTCATCCCAACGATAACTCAACAGCCTTTGAATAAATACATATTGTTCTCCACGGAGACATTTCATTTTATAGCAAGGGACGCGGAGAAAAACTGGCCCCTTCCCAAAGCTTGAGAGGAGACCATGAACCCTGTTCATCAAAATGATGAGTGCACACAAGCTCCAGGGCACAGCTGGATGCCCAGCAGACCAGTACGTAAGGTCAAAAGGCAGACCTGCACCTCTGCTGTTTTTTTTGTGTTCTTCCAGAGCTTGTTTAATGCTAATGGCTGGGGAGAGAAGCATTTCCAAACCAGAAGGTATGAAGCTCACATTGCAGAAAGAAGAAAACAGAGAGGTTACATACATGCACGTGACTGGCTCTTCAGGCTGGTATCTCAAGTTTGATTTTAATGAAAAAGAACCATTATTGCCTTAAAACTTAACAAACTGCAATCAGGACCAAAAACTATAGAAGCCTTTTCCTCCGTTCCCTGCTTTTAGGAAGTTTTCCAGTTTCAGTGGGTGAAAGGTAACATGAATCAATAGGAATTTCCATTCTTCGCTTCCCAAAAGGGAAGCGTGGCCCAGAAGAAAGCTATTTTCTGCTGAAATCAGCCAGAGTCAGAATCTGCCTTGGTCCCTACCATCCTGGACAAGCAACAGGGTACATTATCCACGCTGCGATGCTCTCGAAGCTGTGACACAGGAAGGAGAAAAAGGTTTCTAAAACCAGCAGCGATACAAATAGCACCAGAGCTCCGGAGAAAGATGAGAAGAACTGCAAAACCCACTCGATTTGGGGCAGAGTCCCTGAGACTCCCCATCAGGGGATAACAAGTGGCAATCAAGGGAAGTGATCTCATTTTTAAAATAAAAATCAGCCAACAACAGGTAATCATTTGCGTACAATTTGACAACCATCAAGGGGGGCTGATAAGGAGAATTATCCTGCCCACCCATACTTATGAAGCACCTCAAAAGCAGCCTACAGTTCCTCCCCAGCCCTTTTAAATCACGCTCCTGAGCAGGAAATAATTTCTAGTCCCTCTCTGCAGCGGCAACACATTCATCATCAGACCCCAACCAGCCCCATGGGGCGGGGGGATGCGGCACACTGATTGCTAGAGGGTGAAGCAAGGAGGAGAGGGAGGGCGCTCAGGTCACATGGATGCCCCCAGGCCAGAAAAGCATGGAGACGACTATTGATTTTTATTATTTTTTTTACATTTTATTTGTCAATCCAGGTTATTTGGAAGGGAGGGACAAGCTCGGTGGCTTGTGAAAACAAAGAGCCCCAGCCTAGGGAATCGATGCTATAAACCTCGTTATGCATGGTTATTTCTTTGGCCAAAACAGTAGTATTGATCCCTGAGGTCAGACACATTAAAGCAAAAAGGCGTTAGGGCTCTGTGGGATCCTAACACGCCGCTGGGCAAGGGGGGAAATGCAACTAGAGGGCTTGAAACTCTCCCAGGAGGTGCAAGGGAAGGGGTCAGGATGTGTGGGAAGGCGGGGAAACGTGGTTCCCATCTCCAGACTGTGCAGAAGGGATCAGCTGAACAGCCAGACTGAAGCAGACTGGTGTCTAGAAATCCTGTGGCAGGGTGGAAAGGCGAAAATGAGGGACCAGAGGGCCAGAAAACATCAAAAGCCAACAATTTGGCTGAAGCAATAACCACTAGCAGACAGAGGAAAGGACAAGGCAATGCAGGCAGGAAGGAGAAGGATTTTTGGCAAATCTCTAGCTCACAGACGATTTCCACATGGATAGGTGGAAGAGTGCTCAGATACAGCTTATGCCGTCAGAGCATCAGCTCTGCACTCACCGTATCACCCCATCCAACCTACATTTCCTTCTCCCAGGCTCTAGCAAAAACCTCCTGGCATTTGCTTTGATCACCCCAAAGTTGCCCTGGGCCAGCTCACGGGGCTTTGCTGGGTCTGCCAGCAGCTTCCCTTTGGCTGTTGGTCACCATCCTTCTGCACCAAGGGACAGGCTGAGACAGCCTAATTAAGCTGCTTCAGCAGAGTTTCATTAATGCCAAGTTCAGATAAGCCACCCAACTTTCTGCAGAAGCTGGATTGAAGCACTCAGACCCACAACAGTTAAGGTTGGAAAGGACCTCTGGAAAACATCTAGCAGGTTCTACTAGACCAGGCTGCTCAGGGCCACATCCAGTCAGATTTTCATTATCTTCAACAACAGACATTTTATTATTTATCTATGGAACCCATTCCAGCCTCACCATATAAAATTGTGGTGTTTTGGTTTTTATTTGGCTTTTTGGTTTGTTTGCTTGCTTCGGGGCTTGTTTGTTTAGGGTTTTTTGTTGGGTTTTTTTTTGGTTTTTTTTTTTTTAAATGCTTAACAGAGGACTTCCTGTATTTCATTTTCTGTGTACCACCTCTCATCTTGTCATCAAGCATCATTGAGAAAAATCTGGCTTCGGCCTCTTTATTTACAGAACAGTTGAGGTTGGAAGACAGCTCTGGCAATCATCAAAGCAGGGCCACCTAGAGCCAACTGCCCAGGATCAGATCCAGATTGCTTTTGAGTATCTCCAAGGATGAAGACCCCACAACCTTCCTGGGCAACCTGTACCAGAGCTCAGCAACCCTCATAGGAGGAAAAAAAACAAAACAAAACAAAACAAAAACCATCAAAAGAACTCCAGGATGTCCATGTCTCTTGCCCTGCAGAGTCCCAACCTAGGACTTGGAGAAGTCTCAGCAGAGGGCAAAGGCCACAATCAAGGCTAGCAAAGCTCTGCTGAATGCAGCCCAGCTTGCCCCTGGCCTTCTTTACTGCAAGGGGCTATCACTGGCTCTTGGTCAATGTGTTGTCCATCTCCTTTTCTCCAAAGCTGTTTGGCAGTCAGTCAGCCCCAAGGTGGTTGTTGTTACGGAGTTATTCTTCCTCAGGTGCAGGATGTTGCAATTCTGTTGAGTTACATGAGGTTTGCATTTGCCTGGTTCTCCAACCTGTCAAGGTCCCTCTGAATTGCAAGACCTTTATTTGGTGTACAAAGAACTCCTTCCAAGTTCATGTCACCTGCAAGTTCTGACCCACCATTCAAACCATTAATGCATGACACCCAGTACGGGTCCCCACCAGGGTACGTCACAAGTGGCTTCTAGTTAGATTTCGTGCCACTGATCACAGCATGAACCTGGAAGTTCACCCACGTAACACACCTCCCAGGCTGCTTATCTAGTCTGCAATTCAACAGCTTGGCTGCGAGGAAGTTATGGGAGATGGTATCCAAAACTTTGATAAAGAGAAGATAAACAACATCCACTGCTCTCTTGTCATCCGCTGAGCCAGTCATCTCACTGTAGAAGCCCATTCAATTGGTCAGGCGTGATTTCACCCAAACAACCCCTGATAAATTCTGGATCACAGCACTGTGATACAATACAGTGGGGGAAGAAGCAAAGATGCATCTTCAGTCAGTGCTTCAGCTCAGTCTGTTCAAAGCTCCATTTTTCCCCCTCTCTGTGTAAAGGAGGCAGAGAGCCCATGTTTTGCAGAAACTAGTTTCAGATCTGTGTTTAAATGTACGACATGTCCAGTATTATCAATTCTCCAACTACAATCTTCACATCAGCCCATTTCTTCTGACACAATCTGCTGCCCGCCCCCATATATGCTGCACTCCAAGCCCCTGGGAACTTTCCCCAAAAACAAGCCACACGCCCCAAACCAGACTCAAGCTATTTAAGTGTCAAAATGAAAAACTCCTGCCTTCCTGAACACATCAGGGTTAACCTCCCCTCCCATCCCTCCCCACAGGGGAAGCCAATTTTAAATTGGCATGTGAACTCTGCCTGTGGGGAGATTTCCACCTTGTTTATCCATACTTGCCTTCCAGCAGATGAGCCACCAATTTTCCTGCAGCAGAAACTAACGCCTGTCACACAATAATTGAAGTGACAGGGGAAAAGAAAAAGAAACACCTGGGATCTCACAGGCCCTTCAAGGGGAGTAACAATACAAAAATAAAAGCCTGCTTGCTTTACGCCCTCCCAAGCCAACTCCCTCCAATCTAAGACGTGCTTTTAGAAAGCTGCTTCGTTAGCTCCATCCTGGAAGGCAGAGTCAGAGAGGACACAGTACTGGATGGCCACGCTGGATGCATCAGCCCTTGTCAGGATGCATCAAGTAGCCAGTCCTCTTTTCTGCTGGCAGGGACTCGCGGAATTCCTGGTCCTACAGGAATTGCACAAACATTCGATCTGCTGTCTCTCAAAAGCATGGCAGCAACAGGGCTGAGACAAGAGGTAGCAAGGGCTGGGTTTCCTTGATGGAGAGGGGAAACAGTTACACAGGAAGCTTCACAGAATCTACACTCCAAGGCCACGCAAATTCCTGTCTAAGAACTGCACAAAACAGTCACAAACTCCACAGCTATTCTTTTACTGCACTTGAATTCAGTCTCTCCTCCTTCCTATCAAATGGAACATACCTTACTTTGGGGAAGGCTTCATTCTGCTCCCCCAACCCCAGTCACGCCCCTCAAAACTACTCCTGCTTAGTACTAACACGCTGATGAGATCCCTCAATCTCATGATGGCCTGGATAAGGGGCTTAAAATGGATTCTGTTTCATGATATGGTGTGGCAAGGGACTACTGACTGCTAGATTTGTGGCCTGGTAAAAACTGACTCATAGTGAAAGCACTAGGGCTGAACATCAGAACCGCATCTCCTCTCAGCAGCACCGCAGCCACCGTGGGACTTTGGGCAGGTGACTGCCCCTCAGTGTGCTAAAGCTTCCCACCATCTCATCCACACAGAGGGAACACATCTCCAGACGTTGTGGAGACAGGTTGTGTTCAGACACCTCTGTGACAAAGAGGAGGGGGGAACCTCAAGCGACGCCCCATTGCTGGAAAGACTCAAGGCCAGGCTGGATGGGGCTTGGAGCAACCTGGTCTGGTGGGAGGTGTCCCTGCCTATGACAGAGGGTGGAACTGGATGATCTTTAGTGTCCCTTCCAACCCAAACCATTCTGTGCAACAGAGACCCAGCCAAATAGCCCTGAATGCTCTTCAGAACTCCAGAGAATATCGCTTGGCAGGAGATAAACAGGAAGAAGGGAAAGGCTGGCAGCTGCAGGGAGATACAGGAGTTAAACACCATGCCAGTCACCTCAGATTACAGAAGTTAAAGCAATTTAACTTTAGTAGTTAAATTGCTAAAGTAATGTGGAAGAGTATGCACACATTTACCCTGCCCCCATCTTTTCCCTGTCACCAATACCTGGACAAGCTAAGCCAAACAGTGCCTCACAAACAAACACAGCAGGATCGGATGTGGTCAGGGGCTTGTGGAAGCCGGGAGGAAGCCCAGTGTGCGGTGTGGTAACGTCTGGCTGGGGCCCGACACGCAGATTACAGCCAAGGTGCCGGAGCCAGAACGCAAAGAGGGGCGGAAGCCCGGGCTCTGAGGGGAAAAAGGCTTTATCTCTCAGGGCATGAGAAGTACAAAGCAGAGAAACCCCCCCCTCTGCCCGAGCTGCACTGTCCCAGAGGGGAGATGCCTCTATCATTAAATCTGGCTGGCAGAATTTCAAATATGCAGGAACGAGAGGAAGGAAGCAGGCGAATGGCAAAGCCACACAGGCCAGGGAGCAGCGGAGGAGGCGGGAGAGCAGGAGGTGATTTATAAACATCGTTGCCTTCCACAGGCTCAGAGGATGTGGTTTGCAGAGGACGTTTACAACACAAACCCACAAAAGCCTTTGCTTTAACAGAACTTGGTTAGGAATGAGCTTGGCTGACTGGGGTCATTTATTATAGAAGCCTCCCTCCTCTTCCTCGGTGTCCAGCCTCATATGCTGACCTACTGCAGCTTCTCATTCCTCACCCCGCCTCACTCCTGCTTTTTCAGTGAGATTTGGACGCATCACTTCTGTACCACCTTCTTACAGCAGCAAGGCTGGAGAGGCCTATGTGGATATTTGGGAAAGGCTGGGTGGTCTCTTACAGAATCACAGAATTTTCATGGTTGGAAGGGAGCTCTTAGGGCCAGTATTTCACCAAATGTAGTACACTGCTGTGTTCACCAAGATTTTTCCTTAAAAAAATAATTCTTAATTCTTGAAGGGCTTTTTCCTTCCATTTCCCTTTGCCTGCAGACAGCAGAATAAGACGTGAACACATCACCAGAATGAAGCAACAATGGCCTGGGGAGTTGCTGCAACCACTTGAACCTCTGAATCTCTTCTTTGGCAAACCTTTTGCCGAGTGTGAATTAAACTACCTTGGAATGTATTTTTGCACCCAGCTGATCTCAGATACTCTCTACTCACAGGCCAGTAAGAGTTTAATCCTATTTGCTAACCAAACAATACATTCTGTTTGGAGCTGTTTGCCAGGGGGTTTAGGAAGTGAGGAAATTAGGCAATTTTGGGAGATACCAGTAGGTATAGTAAGTGAGTGAGCTTATTAGGTAGCAGGCATCAGCCATCGTGCGGTCAGTAGGAACCAACTAACCTCCAGGATAAACGGTAACACTGGGATGAAGGTCCTGGTGTTCTCAGACAGCAGTGTGAGAGCACGGATGCAGTGCATGCGCAGAGGGTAGAAACGAGCTGTTGGCACCAGCCTAGAGAGGAGAAAAAAAACAAACACTATTAGGCCAAGTTTATAGAGGAACTGCACTTGTAGCCTCCAACAACACTTGAGAACCCTTCCTACTCTACAAAAGAGAGCTTTAGTATTGCACAGCAAACTGCTCGAGCTGCTCAAGCTATCCCATAGTTGGAACTTAAACTCATACATGTTGAAGCTGTAACATTAACACACAAGTTACCACAACCAAAGCACCAGGCTTCCAGCTTCTGCTTGGACAAAGTGCTTCAAGACAGAGCTTTGCAGACAAAGTTCATCAGCAATGCTGATGTTCAACACTTCAACAATGCTGAACTTCAACACTTTCAGCTCTTGTGCTCCCAGCACAGGTAGATATGCAAGAACAAGCAGCAGGAACCATCAGTAAAACGCCCATCTAAAGCAGCACGTTTAACAAAGAAAAAGGCTCCTCCAGCATACCAGAGAGACTACAAGGAGGAAGATGTTTCCCCATTCAGGCTATGTACCCTCTGTGCACTCACAGAGTTCATGCTGTCACCTGAACAGTGACCCTCTCAGCGTGGAATGTTGCTGAGGCAGGAGGAGCTGGACCAGGACATCAGAAAGGACTGGATGGGAATGAGCGACCTCTCACAGCCCAATCTGTTCAGCTTTCTCCAATCCAGAGAAGGACCCGAGCTATTCCCTTCTCCTCCACAGAGGCAATGTACACTTGAAGTGCCAGTGATTAGCGTGGAGGAGAAGAGCCCAGATTCTTTGACCCACACTTCAAACCATTATGAGTTCAGGTATTAAGGAAGAAGTAGAATCAACTCCCTCTTTAAGGCTGGGACTGAGAAGCGTCAGTTCCCCCCCCCCAGCACCACATCAGCAGCAGAGGGGAGAATGCAGAGCCACCCCTAGAAGACACAGGATCTCATTATTGCACCACTCTAGAAACCTCTCCCTCTCAACAACCTGTACTTGAAGACACGGGATACCTCCAACATTAGCAAGGATTTTTTTTTAATTTTTTATTAAAAAAACCCACGGTTCCCAGACAACTGGCTCAAATCTGATAAACAAATTTGTCCCCTCTCCAAAGAGCTTGCCGAGCAATCCAGGAGGAAAAAAAAAACACAAAGAAATAAATGCTTGACCAGGCACCATAAATCACCTGCATCTGCCCCCCTCCAAATAGTGAAATAATTATCATTGGATCCATTATAGAAATAAATCTACTTTGCACCCCTGATCTGGCACCACTGGAGATGACGAAAGCCATTCTCAGGAATTAATTGATCGAGGAATAAACCTGTTAAGTGTATAGATTTACTGTAAACCAAGACCATTAATTTTAGAGTGCATGGCGATGCAACAATCTGCTCAACTTCGTGATGGCTGGATGCACAGGGAATACAAAACACAGCTGGGTCCCAGCTCTGCTGAGGAAGGTCCAACTGCCTTGTCATTCCAGGGCACAGCTGGAGGGGTTCAAACCGACTCACATTTCATCTCAGCAGAGAGTGCTCTCTAATTTCTTACCATCACCAGCTCCTGGAATGCCTGCTGTACTTCTCCCATGCAGCCAGGGCATAGGCTGTGGTGAGAAGCCTAAAGGCTTCTCAAGGCTTATTTTCACTTGCTGCAGCTCCCTCCCATTATATTCCTGGGTGACCACAATCATCTTCTGGCTAGAGAGGACAGAGGAAGTCCCCACCCGACCTGTTCAGGTCATCAAGGCCGTGCTTCCTTCTCCATGGAAGAGGCTGTACCTGCTTTTTCCCCCTGAACATGCTGAAAAGGCCAGAAATCAAAACTTAACGGGCACTAAAAATCCTTATTTAACTATAAACCAGGGAGGAACTTCATTTTTGAAAGCAAGGTAAAAATCCAAGCAGACACAGTCAGAAAAACACTATGAGATGAGGGGAAAAGGGATAACAGAACAGGAGCTTCTCCAACAACTGTACTGCAAAAAACCCCAAACATGAACTTGGACAAATGCCAGCACAGATCAAAAGGAGGAACCTATGGGATATGTAGGCAGGGAAAAAGCACAAAGCATAGCAATTCTGTGAGCCAACTCAGCAAAAAGGCTCTTCCCAGCATCACTGAAGTCAGAAACCATAAATTCTAACGCTTCTCCATCCAGTAGTCCACATTCCCTGGACCACATCTTGAGCACAGATAACTTCTAGACATACATGGGGTCCATTTTGATAATACGTACTACTAAAAATAGTTTCAGTGAATTTTATATGCTGGAAAGCAAGAAGAGGGAGCAAGAAAATGAGGGAGACAATTTGGATTTTAGCAGGAAACCCTTCTCTATTAATTATCTTGGTTCACCACTTTTTAAGTTCTGCCCTGACACAGAGTGAAAAAAAAACTGGGTTTTTTTTCACTGGATGGTGAAAGGATGCGCTGGATGGTGGTTCCTCCCCATTCCCCTCAAGTAAGGAGCCAGGGTGGCCTAAGACAGACAGACGGACACAAGCTCACTGCCCTTTCACTGGAGCCAGGCGCCACCTCCCGGTACAAAAGGCACTGGGGAAAGAAGGAAGGGGGGAATACCCTCCCAGCACCACCACCCTCTGGCCCAGAGCACACGTGCAAGAAGGTCTTCCAACCCAGCACCCTGTCCCAGTATCTGCTCATGCACCCCTTGAAGCTGAGCAGCCCAGGGGAACAAAGAGAGGGGTCCAGCTCCTCCACACCATCTCCACCAGGAAATCCGCTGGCAGACACTAAGCAGCCCCCAAGCAGATGCAAACCCCTCATCAGACCTTCCAGAGGTGCATAATGTGGTTCATGAAGCAGAAAAACCCTGATGGCAGACTAGATTATTTGATCCTCTCACCTCAAACAGAACCAGCCTGAGTTTTTCTGTAATACTCGGTTGGTAAAGACACCCATCTACATCAGGGGATGTGGCCCAGTGACTGACTCTTGCGAGTCCCAGTCTGAACACTAACAGCCACCAACACTGAGAAGATGCTGCCATACTCAGGCGAAATCCTGGATATTGACCGAAGCCCACGGAGTCACATCATTCCTGCATCTACTACCCTTCCTACCTGCTTTTTTTGTACCATGGACACTGCCTTGGCTCAGTACAGAATCCAGGGTGGGATCTATTTCTATTTTCCCCACCCTAAAACTCATCTGTCACGTTCCCAAATCTTTGAAGTCTTGTCAGACAGTAACTGTACTTCACGGTCAGCAGCCCTGTCCATCACAGATGCCAGGAAATTTTATTTACTGCTTTGCTGAGACTCGCCCGATTCACCTTTCCTTGGCCCCAGATAGCTGATTTATCTGCCTGGACAGGTAGAAAAACACTTAGATTAGTCCATGGGACGAGTAAAGTTCTCCAAGAGCAGTGGGAAGCAGCCTGTGCAGATGGGGGATGGGAAGAAGGATGTATGCACGCTCTAACGATCGTTTAAATCTGCTTATCTTCATCACCACTTGGGAGTTTTTCAAGAGCAGGCGGGTGGCGTTTTAAAGCTGAGAATCTGGTTAACAGAGCTAACCGGATTTCAAAGATCACCAGAGATTCAGAAATTCCCTCAATGCTCATTATTAACAGACATTTCAAAGCATGAAAGTTGCATATATAAACACAATCCGATGGGGGAAAGAAAGAAATTCTCAGCAGAGACATACCAAAAATAATAAATATGTCCTGGTTTTTCAAATTCTAACAAATAGGCTCAAAAAACCGCATCGGACTATTTACAGAGCTGAAGGTGAGGACCTGATTCTGTGCTGTGGCACTGTTATGTCCTGAGGCAAGCCAGTACGTTTTTCCTTGCCACTTTTTACAGTTGGGAGGATAATCTGTCCAGGTTATTCAGATTCTGACTTCTGGAAAGATGAACAGAGCAGGGAGCCATCGTCTACCCTGCACCCTCCCTCAAAACAGAGCCTACACGATGTACGGTTACTGGCTGGTATAAGGAGCTCATCTCCCCTTGGTCTCTGACTGCACACACAACAAAATTCTGGGATTCCACCATAACCACTGGGAGAAATTCCACCATCATTCAATTTCATTAATAGAACTAGTAGATTTCAGCAGGTTTCAACACAGAGCACTATACCTGGCCAATGCTCTGGAAGTAATCAAAAAAAACCCACCCCAAAACAATCAAGACCAAAATCAACTCCAAATCCCCAAAATAAAATAAATCCCCCAAACAAGATTATTTTTCATACTGCAGAGATATTCAAGGAGGCTTTCCTACTGACGTGCATATTTTTAGGGTTTTTTCTTATTTAAAAAAAATGAATTCTAAACAGACTTAGATTCCAAAACCAAGTCCCCATCGCCTTTCTCATTTTTTTCCCCAAATAGCTCAGCTCTGAGACAGTCAGAAATTGTTATACATGGAATGCTTGCACTTGGATGATGCTCCTTAGAGACAAAAGAAGGGGGCAGGGGGGGAACCCCCAACTACTTACTTTATACAGCCAATGATGACCTGTGTCAAAGGATAGATCAGCGGCTCCATGACATCACTGGGATAGATGGTGCTGAGAACCCGACACCAGAAATACAGGCAGTGGATATACTGCCAGTTATAAACAGACTGGAAATTCTCCTGCAAAAAAGGGAAAAAAACCCACAAGCACATACTTGAAAATGTGGCATTTGAGAGGAGCTCACTCTGTTTTCTCTACAGGACTTATTTTATCCAGTGTTCTCCAAGAAGACCTTGTGTACTTGTCAGAGAGGAACAACTAGCATTCTAGCTGTCACTTTGATGCTTGTGGCTGACCCGCTGTAAGTTCAGATGCTACACTGGCAACACGATGATTCTGTACTAATTAGGGCCTTAAATGAAAAAATGAACAACAAACACAAACTGCTTTTCTTCACAAATATGGTTTGCTTGAGAAGGATGATTTAATGACCCTGCTCACAGCAGATGGCGGGATGTGGCCAAGCCTTAGGAACCTTTAAGTGTTCCATTTACACACAGTCCTGTGTCTCCCGTAGGTAGGAAGGTTGGAAAGTAGTATCCCTTGTGAAGTGCCTTCTGGCCTCAGCAGAAAGGAGGAAAAAAAAATGGTGTGCGGAGCTACACTACAGATTCAAGCTAGCAAGAAATTAACCTGAAACATTCAGATTACTCCTCTCCACACTCAAACTCCTTTGGTTCTTTTATAGCAGCTTGTCATCTCCACTTGAGGCTTCCCTCAGCTGTATTAATCCAAACCCCCTAACTCTGAAAGGTAAAAATCAGCATGTATTTTAAAGATGTTCCTATGAACATCTACTGTCAAAGCAAGGACCAAACGATGAATCCAGCACTCCTCCCTACTTCTGGAAAAGCCACCACCCAAGACAATCTCATTTTTTCCCCAGTTGTAGAGTTAAAAACGACAGAGCGCAGAGCTGAGAAACTTTTGGCTCCATTTCTGAGCCGACTCTGTATGGTCACCAGCAAAACCACTGCAACAGGCCAGCAGCCTGCCTGACATGCGAGGACATGCTGATTCAGCGTTTCAGGCTGGCTCAGTGGTAGGGGTAGGTATGGGTCAGGTCTTCCACCAACCCAAGAGACATCATTTACAGAATGTCTGGGCAAGCCCCAACCCTCCCTCGCCACGTGCCAGATTAAGTAAAAGCCCAGAAGAGCCCAAGAGTCCCTCAAGGACTCCCTTTCCAAAGTGTTCTGCAGGCCCATATATTTCCTAGAATTGCACCAAGAACTTCAGATTGCTCTTAACAAGGTGCCTCAGCTCCAACACGTTTCAGACTTTCAAAGCCCAGGTCATCTCTTCTAAGCAGATGAAGCAAAATGCTTAAGTCCTGAAACCGGGCCAGAAACCTTCAATTGCAGTCACTCGACCAAACCTTGCAGCAAGGGACTTAAGCCACAGCTGGAAGTGGTAGAGCTCCCTCAGCTCACAATGAGATGTACCAAGAAGTTCTGGTCTCAGCTTCTCTTGCACAGAACAGATAAACAACCTGCTCCTGTAAATCACCTTCCACAAACAACCACTGCTCAATATACATTAATTGGCTTACTGCTTGGATTTGTACATTTTGGTTGTGCTTTTGTCATTTAAAGTTCCTACAACCCTCCCCAGCTGTGAAATCAAGTGGATTTAGTTCTTGTCTGGGCCAGGACTGAGGGTATAAGAAGCCAGTGGAATCCAATTAAGGTATATGCAGCCCCAGACTTCATTTATCTCTGCTCATGTCTGAACAGCCAGGAGATTTAACTGGTCACCAATCCTGCAATGTTTGGGAGCAGCTGAACAATTAATCTATAGGGGCCTGTTTTGTTAAACACAAATAAAGCCAGGATTAGCAATCCGACTCAGATTTCCGAGGTCAGACTGGAGGTGCCTGAAATCAGGGCAGCTCCCAAAAGGTCTGAGCTGCTTTGTTCAATTAAGTCCTTTAAATAGCATGGACTCCACTGGAAAGATACACACACCAGGGTGGTTCCTAATCTTCTTTACCGTCAGGTTTTGCGACAGAAGCTGCAAACAGCAGCTTGAGAGTGAAAAAAAGGGTGCCCAAGGCAGAAGACAGAATGTGCACGACAAACTCTCGCAAGCTGGGGAGAGAAAAGCAACTCTAAACCTGCAGTCATCTTTCCTTTCCTTCCTTGTTGAAAATCTAAGCTAACAAAGCCAATTACAAGATGATTTCAAAAGCTCACAACCCCTGGCAAAAAATGCCTCACCATGTTATGAAATGGGTCAGACAGAAATGCTGACAATTTAAGAGAGACTACCAAAAGCTTGCAGGGGCTGCTGTAGTTTTCCCCTCTCCACACACCCCCCACAGGAGGGTAGACTCCTTCCACGCTGACGGGTACCCACCTTCTTCTTTATCGTCATGGCACTGCGCAGGTGAATGGCAAGCTGGCGGATATAGATGAAGGCATGCTGGTAAGAGGTGTGCGTGTCCATAGCGTACATCTCCGTCAGCGTGCGCTGCATGAAGTTG
>VZRU01017563.1:1226839-1279227 GCA_013398155.1 Pedionomus torquatus | reverse complement strand
ATCACTTCCCTACTCCTGCTGGCCACGCTATTCCTGGTACAGGCCAGGATGCTGTTGGCCTTCTTGGCCACCACCCCCACAGTGTACCACACACCCCCTGCATACAAGAGGGAAAGGCAAGAGCTGTGGGGGGGGGAAATGATGGAGAATTAGGTTATTTTGTTGGGTGTGGGCGGTTGGCACATGGGTGGCAGCGAGAGCGGGAGCTCCCTTCCTTCATACCCATGTGGAGTGCCACTGGGGCCAAGGTTTGGTGCTTTCCGCTTCTTTTCAGGCAAAAAAGGAAAACCAGGAGGTGTCAGGAGGAGGGAGGAGAGAACACAGACAGGGGAAAAAATCCCCAAACCCACCCAAAATAGCACCGGTGTGGTGACCTTAAGTGCCAGTGTTCTTTCTCGGGGGGTGGTGCTGCCAAAGGAGGAGGTGGGGTGTGCGGTTCAGAAACTGGCTGCTGGGTGTTATTTGTCTGGGTGTTCCTCGGCTGCTGTGTATCTCAGAGGGTTCGCATCCTTTCAGGGTTTAAAGGCAGTGTCCTGGCGCCTGATGGGTCTCCCCACTAATTAGGGTGTTTGTCAAACAGCAGAGTAGCACAGAACCCAGCCATAGCCTGCGCCAGCCACATGGCTTTTGTGTGTCCCTCACACACCCTTCTAATCATATTTTAAAGCGCTTGTCCCTTTTGCTCAAAAAACAGCCCCCCAAATGCTTAAATTGCCGGGCGGGGGGGGTGTGTGTGTGTGTGAGGGGAACAGTTGTTAGACTAGTTCTGCAAACCTTGAGGAAAAAAAATAGAAAGCAAATACTCTGCTAACGAGGTTTGCACAACCCCAAAATTGTGTCTGGTTCTCTCCTTGCCGATCACACATAGTAACTCACACAAACAAAGGAAACGTGGTGCTTACTCACCAAAGGCTCGTAAATAAAGCCAAACAAATGACAAAAGCCATTTTCAGCCTCTGGACTGAGACAACACATGAGGCCATTTGAGACCTCCGTCCCCATCAGCAGGGGGACAGCTGCCTCCTGCCCTCTCTGCTTGGTGCTCTAAAAGCTTTTCCCACCCAGAGGACACCCCAATTTGACAGAGGCGAGGGCCGGGGCAGGCCTGTGCGTGGGGAGCATGTCCCGGCAGGGGCCAAAAGCAGTGCTGACCCCCTCCCTGAAGGAGAAGACGTTGGCGTTCACCCATGTTGTGTAACGGCCGATGTACAGTGGCGCAGGCTCGGTTCCTGCCCACATCCTCCTCTGGCTTTCTTCTCTTCCCTGCTTTTTCCTGCTCTCTGACTGTTGGACGGGCCTTTTCACCTCAGCACCTTAAATCACGGTGCCTGCGCTTCCCCACGTGCAGGTGGAGGAACTCCTGCCCCGGCTGTGTGGGCATACCCCATGGCACCCCTCCACCTGTGCCCCTGAGCCACCCAGGGCTCGCAGGGAAACAGCACCTNCGGCTGTGTGGGCATACCCCATGGCACGCCTCCACCTGTGCCCCTGAGCCACCCAGGGCTCGCAGGGAAACAGCACCTTTTCATCTAGGAATGGCTGGATGTTCCTCTGCCAGCAAATGTGCAGCCACGCTTGGACAGGGGCTTGAAGAGGTGCTCTAGAGAGAAGGAGGGTTATAACGGCATACAACAACCCAGGGCTGCGTGGCACCATGAACGTACTGTGCGCATTCAGCGGGGAACTTTCCCCACTGCTTTTGCAACTGATCCCAGTTGCAATTCCAGTTAGAGCTGTACTACGCCATTATTTTAAATTATTAGCTTTTTCTTGCTGACTTTTTAAAAAACAGTATCAGCTCAAGCTGGTGACTTTGCTTGTCTGAGTCTGAAAGGCAACTGCATTTTTAATGTCTGCAGCAAGGGGTCTGGCTGGCAGAAGGTCAGTGTTTAGAGGAAAAGTCTCCGAGGCAGTCTCGAGACTGGTTTAGCTAAATGGGTTTTAAAATATTGAACAAGGGAGGCGGCCTGAGCCACAGTCCAGGCTGGGACTGGGCTCCTTTGCGATGAGGACATTTCCACCATGAAATGCAAGGGGCATGTCTGCAGCCTTGGAAAGGGGAAACTGGGAGGCTTTCTTCAGGCCTGGTGCAGCCACCCTAATTTGACTGCAGGGCAGAACACCTTGCTTTCTGGAGGCTTTTTCAGATGTGACAGGCAGGAAGACCAGAAGGAAACCAGGGTCACAATGCAGATGTTGTGATGGGATGGTGAGATACATGTTCCATAGCAGACATCAGATGGGAGCAGGCAACCTAATTACGTTCCCACTCTTGCGCCTCTGTGCATCACTTCAACAGCAAAACATGTCTGGGACTGTTTGTCATGTGTGAGAAGAAATGAAATGTTCCTGCTGCTAAATACACAGAGATGCTCCTGGACTAGCCCCAGAACAGCCTAGAGAGCAGCCGCCCACCACAGAGGGGTCAGGGGAAGAGAGGACAGGGACAATGTTGGATGGGCAAAACAGAAGGGGAGCGGAGGGAGAAGCTTTTCCTCCCAGATAATGCTCTAAGGGACTTCTGCTATTGTGAGAAAATGGATGTTTGAGTTCCTTCAGGCTGACACATCTGGCTTCAGTTGTACAGGAAGGGACCCAAAACTCCTGTGTCCTGCAGCACCCATTGCCCCACTGCTTTCAGCCACCCCATCTTCTCTCAGATGCACTGGGTGGATGCTGGCCCACGCTACCCCTGAGAGAGTTTGCCTCCCCTTGTGGCTTGGGGGAGCTGCGCTGCTCCTCCTTGCCCCCAGCACTGCCTGCAGCCAGCCGGTGTGATGGGCAACCCTGCTCACACTGCCTTTTGGCAGCCTGGGCATCCCTAACACCGCATCCTTTGGCCCCCAGTTACATGCACATCGGCTCTGCCGCCACCAGCTCTCCAACTGCATCCGACCTACATTCACCGCCTTCTCACTGCCGCAGCTTGATTTTATTTAGAGCAGCCTGGCTCCTCCAGCCTTGCTGCAGACCTGTTGGCGAGAAGGAGCTCATGCGCAGGATGCAGCAAGGGGGAAAAGAAGGCTGCTGACACGTCCCTGCTGGTCCTCTTTGGTGGGCCACCATGGTACTCTTCTCTTCCTCAGAAATTAATGATTAATCCAGAGCCAATAGGTTCACCTTACTCAACCTGGAAAAAATCAAACAACTGCTAAAACCTTGGGATGAGGAACTTGTCAGGTGACACACTGGGAACGGATGGTGCCACCGCGAGAACCCAGCATGGACCAGCCCCATGCAGCTCCCTCAGTCACCTGGAAATGGGTCAGTGCTCTTCCAGACCTCACAGACTTATTGACAACACTGCTTTCCAGCTAGGGAAGATTTTTTTGAGGCTATACACGTACGTATTGTTCATGTGAATCAAATCCCTGTGCTGGCATACTTTAGGGTCTTTGACTTGGTTTTCAGTAGTAGAATGTGCTGCTGAAATATTTATTTTTACTGTTTCTCTTGCCCTTGAACTACAAGCAAAAGGAGCTGAGTTTTACCTGCAGCAGCCTGGAGATACTGCTGTAAACTTCTGTAAATCATAAAGCACACAGCAATTAATCCAGCCCTAAATGCCATTACAAATCCCCATTACTTTCAGCATGGGAATAGCTACTTGCCTTTCGAGAAAGATGTGACACTTTATGGGAATATTAGGCAAAATTAATTTCTGGGGAAACTGAACCCAGCAAAAGCCTTTCTAGTCAAAGTGTGCATGCATTTGATTTGCATCCATGTATTGCACCATATGCAGTTAATGCTCAACTTAAGTATACTGGTCATCTATTTAAGCGTTTCCATTAGGAACAGTTTGAGAGACGGTATGCACTGAAGGTGACATATTAAAAAAAAAAAGAAAAAAGCCCCAGGGAGGTGGCCTGCTATGGAGTATTAACTACCCCTTGCCATCCCCAAGTGGGGAATCTGCCCAGTCAGCGTGGGCTGAAATATGCCCATCCTGTGGTCTGCAAAAGTCTCTGGCTGAGCCCAGAGCCTCCCTCTCTCCCTTGCTGGGCTGTGCTTTATCACCCCAGGGCTGTACATCCCCACACCCGCCCCACACGCCCCAGGGCTGGTCCTATCGACAAGTGCAGCGATGGCCAGTCTCCCCTGATAAGGCTGCAAATCCCAAAGAGAGATTCAGGGGTGATAAACCCTTCTCTTGGGTCATCTCCTCACCCAACTAGCTCATTCTTCATCAAAGGGGCAGCCGGGTGACAAGACAAATCACTGAGGGCTCAGTCCCACCCAAGGAACGCCGAGTTCCACTGACCTCTGCTGTAGGGCCATGTGCTCCCCAAAGACCTCGGGTGAGTGCACAGGGAGAGGAAAAAAGCAGAAAAAGGGGACATGGCAGGGCACAGCCATAAATTTCTGTGCTCAGTTCCCCGTGTGACAACTGAAGATAAGCAGCCCTCCCATTTCTCCCAGCGTTTGCCCCGCTAGCTTGCGTAGCCAGCCAGCTTTCTGGGAGCAGAGCCGCTCCTGCCATCTCAGTGTTTGTGTAACTCCTGGCAGAGCAGGGCCGCGATCTCCATCAGGGCGCCTCCGCATCATTAGAATAATAAAACAATACAGGAATACAGAAACAAGAGTGTCTTTCTTTCTCTTGGTGACAATTACCGTCCTGCACTCCCCCCTCCCTTCCCCGCACCCCCAGCAAAGATTTTTAGTAACGCTGCTGAGCACAGCCCGAGCTGGGCTGAGCCTAATTCTTTTAAAGACTAATTCAGTCTGATAAGAGTGCCCAGGACAAAGCCTGCCCTGGCAGCATAATTAAATAAGTACAAATTGTTTCTAAAACCTCACGCTGGCAGAATTTTTACAATTAATGACCAGTTGTCACTGTTGGGGCTTGTCGGGGAGGAATCACTCTCATCTTACGTGCCCAATCTGGGTCAGCAGCCCATCCATCGCCTGTTTGAGGATGGGGAAGCGAAGAGGCAGTGCGGCACTGCCCCAATAAGCCGTTAATGACACCATACTCATTACTGCAGATGACAAACATCACGCTCGTGTTTCTAAGCAGAATTTTTGCCAGCTCCCTTTGACTTTCTAGGCTATGATTAAACACAGACAGAAAAATAGGGTGCTTACCTGGCCTACTTTTTTTTCCATTCTCCCCCTCCACATGCATTTTTCATCGAAAAAATCTGCGCAGTAAAACAAGCATCTGTGTGATCACACAGAAGACTTGATGAATGTAGGACAATATTTAGTTATTTTAATAACGCAGCTTATGAAAGATTGAGGAAAAACAAATAAATGGTTAGATGATCTGCAAAAGAAGAGCTTCTTGCTCTGGAATCTCAAATAAGAAACAGTGTGTGTATATATATATGGCCCGGACTTTTCTGTGTACTAAAGAAGAAAGCATAGTAAATGTTTTTATTTTAAAAAGCAATGTTACCATTGTGGTATCAATCAAGTACTAGGTAATTCAAAAAATATGCTGACACGCTCTGTCCTTTCCTTGCCCTGCTCTGCCTACATTTTTTAGCACATACAGTGCATCCACTTGAAAGCGTGGTGGATCCTTGCACACAGCAGGATTTTGCAGTCTCCTGCGGGACCCACCATGTTACAATAGCGTTCAAAGCTTTATAAGCTTCATTTAGTTTCAGCAAGCCTGTTGGAGTATTGTCTGTGCTTAAAGAGGCATTTAAAACTAAAGCGAAGCTTTGAAAGCTTCAGAGACAATGACGCTGGACTCCCTAAACCCATGAGTTCACTGCACGGTTTGAAGTGATGGCATCATGTAGAAAACATGACACGCTGCTCCGAGAACCCTGCGGTACCAAGGCACGGAAGAGGGGGTGAGCAGGAAATCTGGGGCACGCGCTGAGTTTCTGTCACTGAGGGTCACGTCTCTACCAAGGGGAAGAAAAGCATCCTTAATTTTTTCCTGCCCTTGAGATTTCTACCCATGCATATTTATTCTCTTGCTCTAGAACGATTTCTAAGCCATTGCTATGTGCATTTTTAAGCTGTTATGAATAAAAGAAAACAACCCCTGGAGCGCACACAATAAAAACAAGCGGCAACGCAGCAGCCGTGCCACGAGGAAACGTCCAGCTCCTGCAACTCTTCTGTCCTGCTGCACCGCGCTGGTGTAAGCGGCTTGCACAGCTCTGGACTGAGCAACAGGCACCATTTAATGCAGAATGAGGGAAATAGCTGCAAAACTGGTGTCAAAAAAACTGTGCTTTCCCAAAAGGCACTCATTTTTCAATGCACAACCATGCCTGTCACCATTTCTAGGCAAGGGCATGTCACTTGTATAACCATGGTGATAAACTGCACTGATAACATCTCAAGGCAAGAGGAAAAACATCCCTTTCAGGCCCAAAAGTAAGCATCCAGCCTTAACCATGCCACCTTACTCAGGCTGTGAAGGTCACCTGCATCCTCAGGCTGCAGTGGCACAAAGTCCTCGTTCCGACATTGTAGGAGTTCTCCAGTGAAAGGCTCGGTGCTCAGCCACAGGCAGCAGCCTCTCAGCCACCTTGGCCACAGCAATAAGGACAAAGAAAGGGAGGCCCATGCAAAAATAGGAATGATCCATATAAATTAGTGCAAGTCAGCTGTGTGATGCCCATAAGCTGATCAAAAGGATGGACCATAGCAAATGGGTGTAAGAAATACCAGCCTTGTGAAAAGCCATTGGGCCTGAGTGGGTTTAGAAATAAAACTGTAAATATGATTCCACAGGATGACAAATACTGTCAATAAAAGCTGGGTGCACCCCAGTGCCAAGGCAGTGCATGGAGAGCCACGTGGTCTCTCACCGGCTGCATCTCGTTCGTAAGACCGTGGTATTTCATCAGGGAGCAGCTGCAGGCAAAGCTCGATGGGGCGGAAAAGGAGAGGGCATGAGCCGCAGCAGAGTTACCATGCAGTTTAATTTTCAGCTTCAATAGTTGTAGAAGGTTTTAATAGGAGTAAAATGTAGTTTTACTTAACCTCAGTCCAGCGGAGCTGTTTTTCACTACAACTAAAAGTAGGGAACGTAAACTAGTTGGAGGCTGATAACGGGCATGGGAAGTTTTAGCCCAAAGGTTTGAAGCCTGGTCAAGGTGTAAAGCAAGCAGAATCAGTTTAGTACTGCACTATATCAGAAAAAAAGCTTAACTGTCAAGACTGCAGCAGTTCCATGTGTGTGCAGATGCATTTGAGGGAGGAAGATGCACTGCTGACGCTGAAAAAACACAGCACAAAAATAAGATTTCAAAATACATCCAAATTGGAAACACTACCACTAAAAGCTTACTTAAACACAGTAAAATATTGCTGTAGCTCTTTTTTGAAGTCCTGAAGTGCTACTATAACAAAAATAAACATGCTGATAAAATAGTAGAGAACAGCAATGCCAAACTCCCAGAGAAGTGAATGACCGATTTGCCCAAGCCACACTTCAGGCCTGGCTCCAAGGCTGGCTTTGCAGCCCAGGATCCAATGTTAATGGGTCACAGATGTTCTCCTTTAAGAAAAAAAAAAAAAAAAGTTGAATGTGTTTATTTCTTTCACGGTATAGACCAGAGGGCGCTTAGGGGAGCAACTGGAAAGCTGTGAGTTGCAGTTACTTGATGGAGCAACCCGTTCAAGAATGTTGCCATGCAAAATTATCCCCCCCCACCAAGTTTCAGCAGCAAGTAAGAGTTTCACTTCCATCCGAAACTCAGGGGGGAAATTTAGCTAACCTAGAAAAACAACATAATGCGCACAGTTCGTGAAGTACCAGGGATTTTTCATGTCACAGCCTTAAGGCCACCTCATTTTTTTACACCCTCAGAGAAGCCAAGGGGCTGGCTCAGCTCAGTGGCCGAGCATCACGATGCAGGCACAGGTCGAGCCCTCCAGCCGGGGCAGGGCTCTCTAAGCAGCAGTGATGAGCAGACATCACCCCCCGGCACGACCTGTCTTTGCGGCTCACCTCTTTCCAGGCAACGAGTGTGGCCGCAGCCATCGGTTTCTCCCCAGGTGCCCTTCCACAGCGCTTTGCTCTTCCAGAACATTAAGTGAGGGCCTTAATCCCTTAGGGAAAAGAAAAGCCAAGGTATTACGAGGGAGAAAATAAATCTGTCCCTGAGGACAAGGCCGCTATTATAAAGTTGCTGTGACCACCCCACAGCATCGGCATTTAATTTTACTGATGTCAGGATTGGTTTCAATGGGGGGTGAGGGGGGGTACTGCCTTGCACCTAGGCTGTGTGGGCAGCGGTGGGGTGGGTGGCAGGCTAAGACAGAGCAGTACAACGCATCTGACATGGAAATGGGAAGCATGACAGGACCCAAGCTCAACCCACAGCATCAACAACACTCCTTTCTGGATGCCTGTTTTGCCCAGAGCAGTAAACTCCCGGGTGAGAGTATTTCACTACAATCCTGCAGATCCAGGATACTGAAGTCCTCTCCAGGGCCCCGATTCCACTGCCACTGAAGACAAATGTTCCATGTGAATATGGGACACTTCCTCCAGGGGCAGCAGGCATGGGTGCCCAGATACAAACAAGCATTCTTAAAAAGGAACAAAATACGCGTGGTCGCCCCACCCTGCTGAGCCACAGCTGAGTGATACCCCACAGATGGCTCAGCCGAGGAAAGATGGGCAGGTAACGCCTCACCCGGCGTCAGAAGCCACATCACCCCCCTCACTTGAAATGTTTTGATTTCTGGAGGAGTCTCTGTAGAAGCCCTTGCCGTGTGGCAGACCCCAGAGCACAGCCAGGAGGCCTGGGATGCCCCAGGAAAGATTAAAGAGCACCCTTTTTCCCCTCATTTCTACAACCAGGGATCAGCCTAGATGCACGTTTCTAAACCACTTTCAAATGCTACCTAGAGAAGTGTTGCGGAAAAATCAGATGGATATTCTAAAGACTTTTTTAATCTATTTTTTTTTATTTCCCAGAAAGCAATTTTAGGCTTGTTTGTTTCTTTTCACAGAACATCTGCAATTATTCCCCGCAGCTGTAATTGCTGTCATTGTCTTCTGAAAATGACAATGGCGCTTGCACAGCCTCCTTCCAAATAATTGCAGGTACTTCCAGTTCCTTAGGAGAGTGCCTTTCTAACGTGCAGGGCTTTGCCTCACAGCACCCCTGCCCTTTCCCCGTGCATCTGCTGTACTGACATCCTGGGGGCCACGGTTCTTCACTCACCAGCTATTCCCAGCAGCAAGGCACTCGCAGCTGGACGGGAAACGGTACAGCTCTGGCACAGGCTGCAGATCCCATCAGCCGCAGGAGCCAGGTGCCTAATTCTCCATGTGCCATGCCGAAAATGTCCTCTGCTGGGTGGCCCCAAAGGCCATGCAGGGTTGCTTTTTCAAACCTGTCATATAGGCTGGGTGACGCTCAAATGAAATGCAACTGCGGTGTTGCTCTAAAGGGCTTGACAAAACCTTAAGCACATAGACCTCTGACAACAGTGCATCCATTCTAGGAAATACATTTGGGCTATTCTAACGAATTACATGTTTACATCCAAAATCTGTTTAGTTTCCAGCAAGAAATCAGAAGATGGCTAACGTGCAATATTTCCTTAGATTCTGCCAAAACAGCCATCTGGTGGCTGGGTAAATGCAGACAGATCGGGACTTTCTTTAGGATATTGAAGACTATTATACAAATAGGTTACAAATTAGAGGTTGTGTTTCTATGTAAAACTGTCAGCCTTTTACCATTTGACACTCCAGCTTTGCTTTCAGCTTTCTGAAGCATTATTCCTTATACTGCTGACTACACACTTGCACTTACATGTTTTCTTATTTTTTGGCTCAGTGAAGCAAGCAGTCAGCTTTTCCCTCATTCCTGAGGGATATCAGGTTACAACAAATGTTGTTCTGCTCTTATATACTTACCCAGTGGCATATTAAAAATGCATATTTTCCATTTGATTTTCCTCCTTGCCAGACTTGGGTTTAATGCCACTTTTCTTCTCCCACTTGCTAGGTACTGTTAACAAGCACCTAGCTTATTCCCAGATGTGAAAATGCAGGCAACAACACATGCCCTGTTGAACCCCAGTCAGGGATATAGTCCCTGCAAGTCACAAAAGCTCCAGTTTATTTTTAACGAAGGAAATTTATAGTGCATCCCTGCAGCTAAACTATTCTTGAATGTATTAGTTTTTTGAGGAGGTAGGAGGTGAAAGATGGGCGTAGGGAATGGGTAATGGGGCAGCCTCCGGCAGCTGGGTGCGTTCCCACCCCACTGATGCACAGCCTGTGTTCCCATGGCAGGACCCAGAGGGGCCACAGTCCCTGGTGGTAGGGTACCCGCCTGCCCCTCTGCCCTGCCCTGGGGATGCAGGGCAGCTGGCTGGCACCTGCATGTCCACGGATACACACCCGCTGCTGAGCTCTGGGGGACATTCAGAGTCCTGTGGCTCTTGGGTTTTGCTCCGACTTTGAGCTCCATTCAGTTATTAAAATCAAAAAGAATTTGTAAAGCAGACAGAAATATGGTGCGGGCTTGTTAGAGCTGCGTGCTGAGGTCTGTGGGGTGGCGAATATCCACCTGCCTCTTCCTTGCCCACCTCTGCCATGGATCAGTTTAGCAAGTTCATCTTAGTCCTGGAAGAAAGAATTTAGTATAAAATCCCATGGGATGTGTTTGAGTCCCCGCAGGCATTACCCAATACTGCTCCAGCAGCTTGTGCTACCGTTCAGTTGCCCAAAGACTGTTATCTGCTCAAATGCCACAAGACCAACACCTGCCCATGTCTTCCCTTCCTTCTCCCCATGCTGTAGAGGGGTGCTTCATCAATTCCTCACTCTCAGGTCAAGGCACTGCAAACCCGTCTTCATGCACATATGGTAACTGCGGGACCTTGTTCTCAGTCTCCAAATTCTTGAGGTCCAGGAGCAGGCTTACTGTATTGCACAGATGTGTGCATTCATCAGTGGAACGAAAAAAAAATCTAAGCGATTATTTTCTTCTCGTTTACAATTAGGCTAAACACTTTGAATCATTAGGTAGGACTGATGCTAATAATATTTTTTTACAAATGTGCTAGAAACTGTTAGTATAGGAATCTCAAGAGGCAATTTATCACTACCATAATTCCCCAAAACACCGAGAGGAGGGTTGGAACTGCTTTTCTCCCAGCAAAAAAGGGTGAAAGGTTCAGCCTGAAAATGCATTTGTGACTGGGTAATTGCCATGTGCAAAGAGCATGAACTAGAGAACTAGACAGACAGAGAAGGGCAGTAAATCATATGGATGTAAAAGCACATTACCATTCAAGCTAGAAATGATGTTTAAAGGAATTGTATTGTCTGTTGGCGTTATATTTTACATTCTCTTAATTGAGCATATAAAATAGATCACTACTCAATGAAATGTTCTGAACTGGTGCCTCACTACTTGGATTTATCTCTGGCCATACGATTATGGATAATCAAAAACAATTAAATGCATTCATTAAGTAATAACCTTAACAATGGAAAGTATGTGAAATCAAAAAGAAAAAAAAGTCACAGGAGAAAAATTTATATATTTCTATTCTAATATGATATACAACAGCAAGGAGGCCAGGCTGGTATTTCTAAAAGGTCATTTTCTTGTGCAAGTAGCCAGCAATGAAAATACCAGAATCGCATATTCCACATGATTCATAGTCCTAGCAGTCAGAGGTAGAGAGCTTGTATGGCCATACTGTAACTCTTAACCTACAAAGGGATACATCTAGGCTTTATGGTAACTCATGAATATTTAGATATCTTTCTTTGCTTTATACAAATCCAAGCATTTTGATTCCATCCATTTGGGAAAAATCCAAAAGATTATTTTATTCCCTATAGCATGACCAGCATGTGAAAAGAAAACAGAGGATGCTTGATGCAACTTTCTCAAGGAAAAAGAGTGCAAACTTGCCTATAACTCTCCTGGGAAACTCTCTCATTAGAAACAAGAAAACAAGAGGAAAAAAACCATAATGGGCTGAACTTGAAACTTGGGTTGTTTCAATTTCTGTTTGAAGTAGTTGAAAGTAATGCATCCATCCTTCAAAAGCATTGAAAGCCAATGAGACTGATTCTCAAAATGAAAAAGGACACAAGACTTTTTGAATTGACTTTTGTCAATTCAAAAAACAGTTATTCAGGAAAAAGAAATCTGCTTCACTGCTGGTCTCTGTAGAGACCCCAGATCCTACCCAAGGTATTTGGGCTCTGAAAACAATCCTAACCAAATTGATTTTCATCTAATTGCTTATTCCTGCTGTATGCAGAACCAGGCTCAATTGCTCCAGCAATAAAGGATGATTTACAATCCTGCTTCTTTGACAACAGAAAGTTTAAGTGGAAAAAAACCCTCACAAAATCTCCCTTATTTACTTGAGTTCATCTAGCTACTCTATGGAAGAAACCTGAGCCTAACATAGGCAGATTTTTAGGCTCCCAGTGATTCCAGTGGAACCTGGTCTCTTGAGAAGCTCTGAGGAGACACAGATTCACAAGCACCTTCACGGCTTTTGAGCAGGGCTGCACTCCACACCCTGGGGAATGTCAAGGCAGACGCTGAAAAACACTCAATAACCTGGTGAGGGACCGGGACCAAAAGAGACTGTATTGTGCTTAAAGCACACTGGGAGAGTTTCTGCTGGAGAAACTGTAAGATCTTTTCCTTATTTTACCCGAGAACTGAGGAAAAAGGAATTTAAAGAAAAGAAGCTTCACAATGCTGTTTATGATGCGTATGAAAAGGTAGGATCGGGCTTGTTCCTTCCAGAAGCGGGGCTGCAACAGAACTGCACTTTCGGTTGCATTTGACAGAAGCACATTTTTCAACAAAATCTCTTCAGTCTCAAAGCCTTTTGATGCTGCAGAGAGAGCTAGTTTTCTCCACAGCGGGCTGAAGCTGCGTCTCGTGTCTCATTTCAACACACGGCAGCTGTTTTCTGCAGCAAAACATTCCAAAACACGTAGCGTTTGAGGCTTGTTCGCAGAGACTCTTTGCATGAGTGATCTCTGAGCAATCACAAGTTTTCCTCAAGAGAAGCTCCACAGCGCAGGGCAGATTACTGGGCTCTGCCTTGGCATCAAGTGCTCCAGCTGAAACGCATCCTGGGGCTGGAGGTAAGAAGACATCAGCAACGAGGGAAAGGCCAGAGGCACGATATCCCACATCATCTTGCATTACGCTGCCTCCCAGACCCGCTGCAGAGAGAGCTCCAGCAAAGTTATTCTGTTTTGATAAAAATCGGGTGCGATTCAAGAAGCTTCAGCCAAAAGGCAAGGTGGAAGCCATATGCCATGGAATTCTCCAGCACAAACCTCCCAGATTTTTATCCCTCAAGCAATAGCTACCACTTTCAACTCAAAAGCCAGAAAGGAGTAAGAGAGGGAAATTGTGGGGGTGAAACCCAGGGCACACATGGTGGAGGTGAATGGTGGCTAGACTCACTATTCCCTAGAGGTGTATAGGGTTCAAGTAAAAAAGGAATTTTACTAGGCAGAGATGAAGATTCCTAAAAAGGAAATGATTTTCCTCTTTTTCATCAACAAAAAGATTGTTCCAGTGACAAAGTTACCATGGAAACTGATTTGAGAATATCAAGAAAGCTTTTATGGTACAGAGCTTATTTTAAAGGATAGTGAACCAGCAGCATCCCATTTCCCTCACTGGACTGATAACCTGATCAGATGGCCCAAAGAACTAAATTAACACATTTTAAAGTGGTGTGGAACGGCAATGCTAAATAGAGCTGTCACAGCTTCGTATCACTGGGCTTTTATGACCTTCAAAGCTGTGGACTGGGCATTCAAAGGAAAGTTTCTCCCAGGACACAGCTTTAGCTGGGCTGACTGGCATTCCATCTCTCAGCAAGCAAATGCCAGACTTGAGCACCTCTCCTAGCATTAATTAAATTAGGCTGTCATTTTCTTTCGAGTGATTCAGTTTTACTAAGAATGAGGGTTTTTTTCTGCCCAGTAGACTGAAAATTAACAGCTGTCAAACACAAGGGCATGTGTGACTGACTAAAATGAGGAGGGCAGCACTCCTGCTTGCCGTGGTGCCTTTACACTCACATTTCACTTCTTCCTGCAGCTGCTACATGGACAGGGGAAACTGAAAAGTGCCTGCTACCCCAAGGGCTGCTGTGATGCTGACTGCACACCTCGGTGGCAAATATTTTCCTCACCAGCTGTGGAGAAGCCACTAAACAAAGCAACTAATGTTACCTGTAAAATCTAGCGTACGTTGGAACAAACACATAGCCCCAAATTGCCCATCTGTGATTTACTCCATCTGAAGCAGAAACAGGTCACCCCTTTACAGTGAGCGTGGAGGGTTTTCCCATTATCCCGGACTGCTGATCTCCGAAAACCCAGGAGAAGCTGTGACCTCTTGGAAGGGCCCACCGTCTCCTGAGTCTGCTCATTACAGGGAAGGGGTTGATTTCTGGCAGGGTTGTCCTAAGGAAGGTGGAGGAGATACTACCTTGTACAATCGAGGTATTCTCAATGAGAGAGCATCCCTCTGCAGCGGGGGATAAAAAGTCACCATAATAATGGTTATTGCAAGCATGAAGTCACTGGCACCTAAATTTTTCTTTCCCATTAAAAGGAAATGCAAGCTACTTGTATATATTGCCCCCAGGTTTCCCATCTGGGGAGCAGCCACGTGAGGCGGCAAGTGATAATACTCATCCTCTGTGGAGAAGAAACTTCTGGCTTACATTGATCTGAGGTAGAGATAAGACAAGACATTGCTAGGGTCTCTCTCGCACACATAATGTTAAAATGTTGACTTCAGAGTAGGGGTCATGAGGGTTTTTTCTTCCCCTCATCTTCAGTCTTTGCTCTGTTTTGTATTTACTTTCTATTTTCATTGCTTCTCCTAGAACTTCGAAGGCTAAAGGACAGGAGGCTGGACATGTGCATTATCTTTATTCCAGACTTCAAAGAGAATGAATACGCGGGTGTGAGCTTTAAACTAAAGAGGATAATGCTCTACTAGCACTGCCACAAAATTTTTCATGCAAAGCTATCAGGAGCTTTTCAGTTTTCCAGACAGATAGGAGGCTGTTCTCTGCACACAAGTAACTGGGGAGCAGTATCTCCCCTCACAGCCACCCGTAGAGCTGGAAGCAGAACCTTGCAGCCCAAACTCCCGGGGCCAGCCTCTAACGGCTAAAACCCAAGATAAGATGACACCTGTCAGGTGGAGCACAGACAAGAGCCAAACCCTGGGCTTTTGCAGGATGTGAGTGCAGAAATGGATGAGAAAATTAACATGATCAGATCTGGATGCTTTTTGAAGTACTCAGCAATCAAGCAAGTCTGTAAAGGCACATGCTGCAGAAATGTTTCTTTTTCAAGTAAACTGGTGCTGCTCAGAAGGCTCTTCCTCTACTGGCTTCTTGGCAAAACTTCTTTCATTTTAGTAAAAGTTGAAAGCACATGTCCCACCATCGTTGCTGTGGTTCATACAAGAGGTTACAGAACTGTTCCATTAGCAGTATCTCAGTGAATGAAATTAAAGCCTCCGAAATAGATGATCTTGAAAAAAAATTACCTTGTCAACTAGATAGCTTGATATCAAATGGTTTCTTTCAGTAATTCCACAGGACACCTGCAAGCTTGGTCCTCTGAATTTAATTTATTGCAAATGGTTGCTTACACTTTGGCACACTAGTTTATGATGCAAAAGCACTTGCATTAGAGTACAAATATTCACCACTCACTTGCCAAGATAAGCACTTGTTAGACTTACTGTATCCACAAAAAGTGGTCTGAAAGAGCTGAGAGGGGAACTGCTTTCAAATGTAGGTCTAAGCATAGATCTTCATAGTGCTTTTTATGAAGCGAACACTCCTTCCTCTCGCCTTAATTGAGGACAGAGACACACTAACCAGTAATCGTAACCATAGAAAGGCAAAAAACTTCGCAAAAACCTGTTGCTGTTGTTTTCTATCTGCTCCCTATCAAAAGCTGGATGATGCAGCTGGGGTTTGGTATAGGAAATATTTGCACAATGCTTTTCACTTACAATTTTCTAATTCAGGAAGGCAGTCCAAAACAGAGGTCGGACAATTCCCATTCTGTTGGCTCAAGACTGACAAGGCTAAAGGCTAAAAAGAATGAAAAACTGAAATGAAAAAAATTTGAAATTAAATTCCACTTTTTAATTTCCCAAGTTCCTATCAAGTTAACAGCCAAATTTGCACATTAGTAAAGGGCACTTAACTGAAAACACTTATTAGCAGAAGCACTGAAGAAAGAATAAGAACAGAAATACATGCCCCCAAAATTTTTAGATTTTTATATCATATCTCCTCAAAAGAGTGAAGACGTCTGTCCTACTCAGACCTGCACTGTTTTCTTAGGTTTATACAATCTTCTAATGAATTATGTATTTAATGATAAGGAAAGGGCTCCTGGACATTTTTCTTTTTTTCTTTTCCCGGTAAAGAAACAGAGAGCTTCAAAGATGTGATAATCAACTTTGAAGAAAGCATTTTAAATTGAAGTTTTGATTTTGAATTATTTTAACTATTTTCATTTTTACTACCTCCAATCTAAGGACAGAAGAGTACAACAATACTGCTGTAACACCTTTTCTTGAGAGGACCAAAATAAGCTGACGGACTCCAAAGATGGTTTTGAAGCTGGATGTTCAAAGGAGATGTTCAAAAAAATCTACTCACTCACTGAACCTTTGACGGTGGTTAGATCAAAACCAGAACATATCAACATATGTTGTTTTTTCTTTTTTCCCTTTTCTTTAATAGCTGAGGATGCTAATGATAAATACCTAAATGAAACCAGCATATACTGAACAAGGAAGAAAAAAACTTCTTGCCTTTCACCAGATGATACTGCAAGTGGTGTTTCGGAACTTGGTGTAACTCTTTTTGGTGTTAATCCTTACACATCCGTCTCAGATATAATATTAATGGCCATGTAATAACAATCAGGTCTGCTACAGAGACAGTTTTTTAATCACCAATCTCAGGAATTGACTGGCTTTTAAAAACATAGTGAAAAGCATATTCCCTAGAATATGTTTTAGGAGGAAATAAAGCCCACAGAGGAAGATAGTTTATTACGATGACTGATGTCCTGCAAAAAAATAATCAAAGAGCATTTCTGCCCCTGGGAGTATGTCTTTGACCAAGTACAGATAACAGGGAAAAACAAAATAAATGACTCAATAGTCAATTATTTTTCTGAGAAACTGAGAACAAGATATGAAAATCTGACTTTTGTCTTCTTTCAAAAACCCTCTAGAATGCTAGGATCAGCCAGATGCATTATTTAGATGGCTAGTAATGCTACTGCAAGAAAATATGATGTGATTGACTTTTCTCCTGTAGTTCCCCCTGCCTATTAAAAAATAATTACAATACCCCCAGAAACAGGAAGGGGGGAAAAAAAGTAGTTTTTCCTACTGCAGAATGAGAAAAAACAACTTTTGCACCTCAACATACCAATTTGATCTCAAAATGCCACCAACACACTAAAGGCAGGTGACATGAACAAAGGCAGGCACAGAAAGAAGTGGATCCCTGTAAGACATGGCTTTGGTAGGCAGGCAATAACTCAGGCCCTTTTCAAATACAACTTCTTCCTCCTCTGGCTTTCTCTAGGAGCCATAATTTTTAAAACAGCTTTTCCCCTTGGGGTTCAGCAGCAGCAGAGTTCAAGTTCATCACCTCGCCTGGAAAAGGTACCCCTGGGACTGGTTATAAGATTCACTTTACAGCAGGGTGCCAAGAGTTCCAGAAGACTTCTTTAAACAAAAGGATGAACTATTTTTAAAAATAAAGTTTTTCATGTAGAAAGGCTTGTTGTTTCTCAGAATATCTTCAGTTTTCATCAAACAACTGGAAAGAGAAAATTGCCTAGTGTGTTTTGCTCGAAAGCTGTTCTTTATCAGTATTTCACCAGCACTAGGATATATTTTTTTTCCCAAAAGGAAAATTTTTCTGACTAGGTTAGGTAAAGCAATGACCAAACAATCAAATTATCTGTAATATAAAATCCATTCATTTGTTTGTAGAGCATTATAAAGCTTCTGAAGTGATCCTGAAATGGTCACTTCAGGAGTGCTTGTGGTGGCGTTCACAGATGATTTTGCGCTTTAGTCTTCTTGATCCTTCTGCACGTGCAGCTTAAAGAGGCTAATGCATAGATGCTTGCCTTCCTATATGTCTGTGCACTGTAAGGTGTGTGCTGACAGGCGTGGCAGCAAGAGGAAGAGTAAGACAGACAACCATCTGTACAGCCTGCAGGGTGCTGCTCCTTCAGCCTACATAGTTTCTATAAGCAGATCTGAAAGGGAAATGACAGTGGAGGGATGGAAGGTAAAACGCAAAAGGAACAAGGAGAAAAGGAAGCTGAAGAGAAAGGCTACCGCTGCTGTGAAGGCAGATCCCTTAAGCACAGGAACACTTACACGAGCACGCTATCTAGACAACAGCTAACTGCACACGGGAGAATTCAGCCACCTGCGTGACACCAAGGATTAGCCAAGGACTTCAGCTGTTGAAGCCATCAGAGTTGCACTTCTGGAGAGTGGCGATTGTCTAGAACAAGCAAGATACCTAACTGCCATCTCAGTAAAGCTTTACGTAATTTTACAGTGCCACAAACCACCAGACTAATAATCACAGCTCCATGAACAGCAGAAGTAACCAAGTTCAGCTGCCAAGAGACCAGTTTCCTAGATCCCCGTTCCTTCCCACTGAAATGATGCGTGCACCATCCCATCTCACCCCCCAGTGATGCTGCCAGACCCTCACATAAACTCCACCACCAGCAGGCACTAAATGCTCCCAGTCTTTTATAACCATCTTTGCCATTTTTCCTTCCTCCTCCCACCTCCAGCACACTCTACCCCTTCTCGAGTCCCTACGCTGGCAGGTGGGAAAGGGAAAGCCTGTATTTATCAGGCAGGCAGCCAAGCAGAACAGATAAATTGTGAGCTCGCACTGCAGGCCCTCAGACTAAATTTGGCTGAAATCCACTGCAAAATTTAAGAACACTGGGAAGGAAAAGGAGGAGAGAAATGACAGAAAATGTAATGCTGCAAACCTCACCTCTATAAGAAACAAGGTGAAGATAAGCACCAGCCAGATCATCTGACCAGTGGAAATACGCCTGGGTGACAGGAGGGCTCTGTAAGGAGCTCCTGCATCACACTTCTTACTCATCATCACAGGTTGGGTTTATTTTCCCGTTGTTCTCCCAGTAAGTTTCAGTTCCACCTTTACCACTCAGTCACAGCATCACTGTGCCATTTGCTTCAGAGTCTGGATTTTCCCTTTTAAAACATGTAGGTTATTACACCCCAAAAAAGTAATGACATTTCAGAGGATGCATTAATGAAAGGTTTAGTGGCTGAATTACGTCAAAACTGAACCCTTGTGACCATTAGCATTTTAATGCTCTGCAAGTACCACAAAAGGAGCCCTAGAGTTCATGTTTGGTGTTGTACAGAGCATGCAGATGGCTAGTAAAAAGAAAAGCTGAGGCAGAATAGGTTGCTGTAGGGCAGATGGAGCCAGCAAACCTTCTTTAAAGAAAGTTTAAGATTTCTAAGTAGATCAGGTACAAGCGTTTTCTCTTGTTTGCTTCACAGTGGTTAATCAACATCAGTCCCAAAGTGTAGGTTTACCCAGTATCTCAGCTGGTACTGTGCTGATAAACTCCTCCTAAGAATTATTTTGAAAAGCTGAAGCTGATAGAGCTCCTGTAAGAGCTTCAGATTCTGCTAAAAACAATCGCCTTTGATTTTCACGCTCTGTACTAGTAGCTGCTTTAATTATAAACCTGAATTGTAGTACGGGCCTGACCTCCTGACTTAAATATAACTGTTGAAAATATTTACCTTACATGGGCAAAAAACCCACAGGGCAGAAGGGAAGAAAAAAAAAAAAAAAAGAAGAGGAAGACATATACATAATAGAGCCGTGACATAACCACAAGAGTAACAGCAGAAGTGAGCATTAAAATCCCACCATTTTCATGCTAGATTCTTTAGAAATATGCCAGATTGTGTCTCAGGAAAACCCTGAAGAAAGAAATTGGGACAAAAGATCAGATTGATTATTTTCATTTTTGTTATAGGCCAATAGCCAAAAACATCTCAGGATAAGGAAACCCATTTTAACTATTAGTGACTTTTAACTCAGCAGAAAACAAAAGTATCAACTTGTCTTAAAAATTCAAGTGACCACACATCTCAAACCACATAGTCATACATGGTTTCATACTGTGGGATTTAGCCGTCTGCTGCATATCTTTTTAAGAAAAAAAGCTTCCAGAAGTGAGCAGATGCAAGCAGTCTCGAAGTGTCTTCGAGTATTCAAGTCATACATATTGTCTCTTTTTATCTCTGAAAGGATCTGGATTTGCTGTTCCTGTTGAAAGTCACCTACGCTAAAAATGCAGAATCATGAGAGAGGTAGCACAAAATAAATCAATTCCACTAGAGGAATAAGCATCAGTTTCTGATAATGGACTGCCTCTTCCCTGCCTCTCTTTAGCTGAGAAACTTCTGTTCTGGTTGTTGCCAGAATTCTCCTGCCAGGCTTGCTCTCTGACACCAGAATTAGAAGACAGAAGTGGAAAATAGAGTACGACTGCATGCCTGTTCTATTCTGTACCTGTAAAACAAAACCAAAACTCTAGAGAAAATTACATTCCTACAAATTCCTTGTGCTTGAACTACTTGTGTTTTGTGTCCAAAGCATGAGGCTGTATCTGACATTCTAAAGGTCCTGCTCATGCCGGCTGATTGTAGTATTTCTAAGCAAGTCTACCCCAAGTACAGTTACATAGTTGCTATCTATTATATTTAATGGTTTTATGACAGTTCATAGTGTTTTCACCCTACAGACAGGAAGCCACAATATTGCAGCTAGACTTACATAGCTGGTCATCTTCATTTCCTTCTTGAATTTGGAAACAAGCCAAAGCAGTAAAGATTAGTAAGAAACCCTCATTCCCCACAGGTACCAGATGAAGTCTTGGTGCACAAACTGCTACAGGCCCTAAAATACCCGAGAGTCCTTGACAAGTAGAAGTTCAGCCATGTGAAAGTGATTCTCAGAGGTAAGAACCATCAACAAGCTCACGTGCTCAACGTTCCTTCAGTCGAAAAAGCCTTTTGAGTCATCATCCTCTCTTGTGTGTGGCAGATAAGTGCTCTCAAATGCAGATGTGCCAAGGAGCTTCTGTCACCTTTCAGGTGGTACAGAATAGACTCAAAGAAAAAAAAAAGAAACATTTAGCAAAAAATAAAAATCACTTCAGAGAGAGATTCTACAAAGAACACAAAAAGCTCTTTCTTTAGTGTTTCACAGCACAAAATCCGAGAATAAGAATAACCACCCAAGCTACGTGTGTATTGGTACTTCAGCGTGACACCATCACGTAGCTTTGGTGGACAGCCCTCCTTTCATGAGGAAAAAGGCAGGCCTGGTAGGAAACACTGCATTCAGCTCAGTACTGCTTACTCACATTAGGTTTTACCAGTTGGCAGCTGCTAATCAGTTACTAACACAATTTATGTTAAATACTGGACATATTAGGAACAAAATCTTTTCAAATGTAGAAAAGGAAATATCTCCATTGTAACAATGTTGTAAGCAGGGTGACATTTTACTATGTGCCAGGCATCACATACATTTTCCTTTAGGCAACAGATAGCTTGCTATGCTACCTCTGGAAGAGGAAAATCTTCCACTTGGTATCTTCCCAATAACTTTGCTCTCTTCATCATGGGATGACAATAGCCAAGGGCACACCTGAAATCCTTGGATTTTAACATGCACTGAACTGCTTTTTAATTGGAAAGGTCATAGGAGATAGACTTCTGAGCATATCTTCAGCTAAATGTCACCTTTTCAGCAATACTCTCATCAGAGGTTACATAAAAGTCAGACAGACAATCAGACAGACACTTTCCAGCAATACAGGCATCTACCTCGCAGCTGGCCTGTCTGCCTTGTGAAGGTAAAGCTGATATCCTCCAGAGCTGTACAGCAAAAATACTCCCTTACAATCCCTAACTGTGGGAGGTACAAAACCGGCCTGTACTCTCTACCCCTCTTTTTGTAGCCACACATTGATCAGAGCTAGAAACCAGAAGCTGATAAAAAGTGAGTGTCTTCTGTCATTTCCAGTCCGAAGTCTTTAACGTGTTTAAACATAAATTCCTGGAGCTTCCTGCTCTTAGTACTACTTCCAGTTAAGCAAAAACAAGTCTCAGGACACCATGATAATTATTTCCTATAACCCCTGTCCACTCTTAGAAGGAACCAAGTGATTTACTGTCCAGAGAGTATGCAAGGTAAAAAAAGGAAAAGCCACAAAGATTTTTAGTATTTTATTAACTTTAACAAAACCTTAATTAAAGAGCCATCAGTTGTTTAGAATGAGTACATATACACACTTAAATGACAACTGAGAATATTTAACAAACTATGTACAACCGTGTCAGCCATCAAGTACTGAACACTAATCAATGTAATCAAAATCTTCTGGGATTCCAAAACTTTTGTCAATTCTGCTTTCTTCAAATCCAAATTTACGTTTGGCCCAGGACTTTATTGAAAAGATGTTATCTGTAAATAGAATGAAAAGGATTCTGTTTTTAATGTTTAGGAAAGCATAATTTATATCCTTGGCCACAACAAAACCCTTCCATTTGCACTCTCTCTGTGTATATGAAAAAGGTACCTAGTGGGGAACATCATTACTAAGTAGATTTAGAATGGAAAATGGGAAGCTTTTCTTAATGACATATTTTTACTCAGTATTAAGTAAAATAGATCTTCTTTTTGGAGGCTTCCTTGATCTTTTCTCGTCCCTCTTCTATGACAAGACTGAAAGCTACAATTAGAGTGTTAAGCCTACTACAGAGTGCTAAGGAAAGTGTGAATATCCATAATAAGTATTTTATAGGCTCTTTTTCAACTAGACTCCTACTGTGTGACTGTCTACAGCTGCAAAAATCAGATCCAAATAACTGTAAGGTCCTTTCTAGTCCTGCATGTTTTTCAGATAGCATATATATTTTATTTGAAAGTAAATAAAGAAAAAAGAGAGATTCAAGTAGCTTTATTTTAGTCACCATTTCTCTTTTAGAATCACATTAGTATTATTTTAACACATAGATTCTTTTCAATTTATCATTGTTTTTCACTGCAGTATTGATTAAAACTCACTACTTCGTTGCCAATACCCATAAATTGCAGCATTCCGTAAGACAGGAAGTAGTCACTGTGTCTGCACACCCTAGAAATATTTTTTTCTCTAACCCTAAGACACTTGGTTTTAAAACTGTCTCTCCAAAAGAACAATATGCTACACCATATACCTAACTGTCCAATTAAATAGCAAAGTACCTTCTACAGCCTTACCTCTCTCTAAGATCAACAGCCTGTCATCAAAGTAAAAACGCCTGACAACGGTTCTCCTAGGAGTTATTTTCAAATATCTAACAACTTTGTTTCTCCACATGTAGCCAACAACCCAGGCAAACGGAGATATAAAATACTAACAGTCAAAAGACAATGACTATAATATCTGGCTGCACTTGGCATAACTGATGGCAGTGAGAAGTCCATCAGTAGCAGATGAATTCTCAACAAAAAAGTTACAAACAATATTCCAAGTAATTTTTTGAAAAGTAAGGACATACATATTACTTGGTCTGCAAAATGGATAGCAAAGCTAAAAAACAACAGAAAATTGAGTTAAATTTCCATGCAAGTGTTACCACAGTAATCTTCAAAACTCTGCAGCACTTTTTCTGTATGCCAAAGCCGATGAATTAGCATAAGAAATTCCTACTTGACGTTAGCATCCACCATACGGTAGTAGTATTCAGGTTCCACAAAACATTTTACTTTTTAGAAACAGATGAAAATTCAGAAAGGAAGAATTCAGCTTTCTGAATGTCTCAAATTATGACAGTGCCAAACCAACCACCACCATTTCCAGTCTCTTTCTATTAAAATTTTCCTCGTCTTAAGAGATTTAAACTCAACCAATTTTAGTTGCCAGTTTTAACACGGTGTGCAGGATGGTAACAGAAGAACAAATCTGTTGTGTTATATTCACTAGCAAAACTGACAAAAGGTATTATTTTTTGAATCATGATGATGTATAAGCAAAATATATTGCTGCATGCTTTTGGAGGTGAAAGCTATCCTATATCAAGTCTTAATAAAGTTTAAAATTCTTAATAATAAGTATTTCTATTACTAAAATTTCTCTAGTCTGAAGCTGTGTTAAGCAATATAAATGGATACACACCAGTCCATCTGTTGGCTGCCTCCTTGGCTACTTTGTTTGTTTGTCCTGAAATACAGAAAAAAACAAACAAAAAAAGCATGAGAGCAAAATCAAACAAACATGAGAGTAAAATCATACAATAGCTCCAAGGCATAGAAATTAATTATTTTATTGATGTCATTTTTAGGAAACCACACACTACAAGGAAGATATTCTGCTGCTTCCAAACCCTTCTTCTGTTTTATGCTTTTAAGGTTCCAACAAGCACAAAGCCAAGTTAAAGAAAAACAGGAGCAAAGAAACATAAAAGATGCCATATGAAGAACTTTGAGTTTTTGAAGTGTATTTTAAAATAAAATAATTCTGGTTTGGTTTGCCTGGGGACTTAATTGTTTGTACCGAGATTGGAACTAGATACACGGCCTGAAGATACTAGAGGCAATTGAGACGGAAAATATTTTATACTCCTCTCTATACATAAGTAATCCATCACATAGGTATGCATGACCCTATACAGGTAAGAAAATGACACAGGTAACAATCCATCACATTAATCCAAAAGTTTATCATCTATTTCTGGAAGGTATCCTGGGCTTTGAGAACCCCCTCAGTGGAATGAAGACAAAATAACGCTCCTGGTTATTAAACTTGGCTTCCCTCCCTTAACACTGCGCCAGATCTAAATATATAGTAGTACGTTGCCATTACTACAAATAGCTTTTATGTAGTTTCCATGAGGCAAAACAGTATCAAGAAAAATTCCTTAGATCACCTTGCTCCCATTCAAACAAGTACTGAGTCAAACCAAGCAGGCTGGTTTGGAACGTGGGAATTTATCAGAATCATTAGAGTTCTCACGCCTACGTATAACTTAGTTATTCCCAGTTAGTCTTGCTAGTACTTGTACGATAACATTCATTTGAAATGGTCAGCATGAAATTTGTCTCCAGGGGTACCGAGAAATGAATATATGATCAAGTATCCATTGTTATAAAGATTATACCTCAGGCAAAATTAAATTATGCTGAAAAATCTGCTGCTAGCACACAGTTAAGCACTCATTATTCTACTCTTAATGCTTCAGTAAGTGATGTGAAAAATGTGTAAATCGATGTAAAATATTTCAAAAACAGTGCAGTTTCTAAAAATGACCTACAGTAAGAAAGTTTGGGCTCAGCATGAAGAAAAACCGAAAAAAGAAAGATGGGGAAAAAAAGGGAGAAAGAAGAGGGCATTTTTGCTTGCTTGCGTGCATCAGAATTTCAAGTTATTCCTCGCTTGAGAGAGACACTCCTATTTTCTTTGCTGCCTTCTTCTTGTCACCCTTACTTGTTCAGTTCCTTCGCTGGCAGCACTGACGAGGTACTGGCAGCTACTGATATTTTGAACAATACTTTTCCTAATGCTACTTAAAGCAAGTCTACAGAGTAAGGGCTTTCACTGGGCAACATTTCAAATGTGTTTCAATACTTCCCTCAGCATTCTTCTGAAACTCTAGAGTAAAACTGGAAAGCTACATTTGACTCCAAGTAATGAACTTCGAAATGAAGGTGGGGAAAGCCGGTTGATACGAAACTCTGGATCCAGAGCTGCAAGGTGACGGTACCTGATGGCAGGAGAGCCATCCTGCTCCACACCACGTGTCAGGTCTCAGCAGAAACTTCTGCTTGGCTGGAAGCAACTAACCAGCTGAGCCCTGTGCTTCTGCATCATATAGCAGCTCAAAGTTCCTGCAGGTTTCAGCACGCAGCCTTGTGCTTAAACCACAGTATCTGTATGGTACGGTGTATTAAAAAAAATAGTGGCCCACTGTCTCCCTTCAAACATTGCTTATGCATGTTAAAAATACACAAGTGTTTTTGAAGTGTGACTTCTTATCTCTGTCAGAAAAAAAGCTGAGGTGACCAACGGATACAGGTTGGGCATCAGGGTGGTTAGAATGGCGGTGGCTGCCTATAACCGAGCTGTGGCTACAAATGAAATCATGGTAGTATGAGCAGGAAGCTCTAACAGGGAAATCCCCCAGTGGGCAGCACCTTCAAGGACTGACATAGAGAAATAACAAAAAAAAAACAACCACAAAAGAAACTCCTGAGAGTAAAAGTTATACAAATAAAATGAAGAAATATTTTAATCATATCATTCTTTCCATGCACCACCTGACTGATCACAGACTGGCAGCAAAATGTCATGGTTGAAATGTAGAAGGATCACAAGCAGAGGCAGAACTTCATGATGAGGAAAGTGACATTCAAACAATATGGTTGAATACCAAAGAAGGGGCTGGGAACACACATGCTCCACATTACTCTGCTGCCAGGGGGCTCAGGGCTGGGGAAACAGGAGCCACTTGTAAAGCCTCAGGCACATGACATCTCCAGGAAATGCATTCACAAGAGGCTGGGGCAAGTGTTCGCTGCTTGCAATTTCCCCCCTTACACTGGCTGGCCACACACCCATGTACATGATAGCTTCATAGGGATGCAGGAATGGATTTATTCTGCCATCTTTAAAGTTGCTTAGACCATCAGGCACACAGTATCAACAACAGTGCTGGCTACGTTGGCAAGCTGAAAGGCACCTGCGTGTTCCTCATGTCCAGCTTGAGGAAGCTCATGCACACAAAGCAGCTTGCACTGTCTCTTGTCATCAAGTGAAACGTTACTGCTGCAGGATGGCACTGCAGTCTGCTTAACTGCTAAGAGCTTCACTTACATTTTCCCCTCACATTTCTTTCTTTTTTTTTTTTTTAATTTGGGATGAAGGAAGCACATCTCACCCTTCTCCATAAACTACTATGTTATCACCTCAGCTGTTGCCTCATGGCCATAGGCTGAGCTTTTAGCTACCTGAAGGCAAGATTAAAGTCCCTCACGATCTGACTCAGCTCTTGCCTACAATTCCACGGCAGGATCTTGTCGGCCTGCTCTATCCAATAGCAAGCCTGAAAGAGGAAGGAGAAGCAGGTATGGGCCGTTATGGACCTGCATCATCTGAAGACACCCGCTACATCTGCATCATCACAGGCACCTTCCAGAGGCCTCCAACTCCATTGCAACAACTGAAATAAATGAAGGAATCTCCACCTTGACTACTTTCCAGAAATGTTTTATAGTTGCTTGTTGGAACTTCCATTGATTGTGTCATCTGTATGTGAACATGAATGGTGGGTGGGGGAAAAGAAGAGTAGTAAAACAGACACCCCCCACACACACCTACTTTATGTATTGATGTAACACTTCTGACTGCCTGTATAACAGGATCATGTAGCCATTGTCATCCTGGTTTTTAGATTGCACTGAAACAGAAAGTTTAAGACCTAAGGAAGACAATAGCATGGGAACTTTAAAATCTATATGGCAAAGAAGAATCAGGACACAAACTGTGTAAACTGTAAAAAGAAGAAACTCTGAGATACTGCTCAGGGCAACTGGCTAGTTGCCAAAACCACCACAACCACTGGGTCTCAAGCTCAGCTGGAGTCCTGCTGACCACAGCTGCTTTATCAAAACTTGGTATTTGGCAGCTACTAAATAGTGCTACAGTACAGAAGCTGGGCAAGACAACAAAAGGGCCAAATGTGCAGAAGAGATGAACGATACAGAAGGCAACATATGTTCTAGATGCTTCCAGATGTTCTCATGACCACTACTGGGCTCTAGTTACACTCTATATCTATACGTCTGCACCTAGGCTGACAATATATAAAACTGCTGTCTGGAGGCAATAGAATAATCCATTTGTTCTGGACATTACATATTTATTTCACCAATTTGTGGGACAAAGCATCAATAGACTTTCTTGCTCCCATGCCTGCAGGATACAAGTCACTCACTTGGCTGAGGCAGACACCTGTATTCTCCACTGACCAGTTTTGGGCACACTTGGGATTTTCTAAGCAGGAAAAGGGAAGCTTGCATTATCGCCCCTGAACTGACCAAAAGCAACCACTGTATGTACAGCAATGCAAGGCCCAGGAGCAGCAGGCCTTGCAACACTAGTCTGTTATGTTAGCAAAACACACCTGGAAATATGCCCTAAACAATGAGAGACTAAAGGTCAAAGAGTTAGGCCTGGCCAGTGCTCATGGAAGTCTCTTCTTCCCTCAAACCCAGATATCTCTGGATAACTGCAGGGAACTCAAAAAGCCCAGATTCTGGGAACTGAACCATTGTCCTTACCACAGGGACAACTGCCTGTATCCCTTTAGAGGAAAGCAAAGGTAGTAAAAGGAAGGCCCAGCAGCAGTGAATGTCTAAAAAGAAAGGGAAGGAGGGTTCAAAACATGGTTTTTAATCCAGGCGAGTAACATTCTACCAGATACCCATAGGGATTCAGGAGCAGACCAGGAGAGAGATCTGTCAAAAGGGCGAGTGGACAGCTGTAGAAGGTGCAGTAAGAAGCCTTCTAAAGCAAATGGACAGCACCTGGTCAGGAGTGAAGGCCAGCAGCCCAAAAATATTAACACAGAACTTTTTTTGAAGAAATCTGAACTGCTATTATATATTGCCCACCCCTAGAAGTGGCTTTGAGCAGCCTGCTCTGGTGGGAAGAGTCCCAGCCCATGGCAAGAGGGTTGGAACTCAATGATCTTTAAGGTCTCTTCTAACTCTAATCATTCTATGATGCTATGATTGGCTCAAATCTGAGCATGGACAGGGCAGGTTGTTTTAGATCTGATTCAGGAAGCCCTACAGTCATTCTCAGCATATGGCAGAACTACAGCCTCCTCTTTCCTCTTTATCTTCCTCCTTCCCCCAGATTCACTCACTTTTTTCCTGGAAGGGTTGGTGGCTGAAATTAAAAGTCCTATCTACATTCCAAAATGGAAAAGAAGATAACTACTGAAGCTGCAAGTTATTTCCACAGGAGAAGACCAATACATGCCTCATCAACACAGTACGTATGCTCCAGGAGACGAAGTCAGGCTACATACACTTCCATGGGTGAAAAACAATTGCGATAGCAACAACTACCACCATCTCCTCACGACCATTTTCTAAACCTACTTTCAGGTTCTTAAAAAAATTTTTTTAAGTCCTGCACATATTATTAAAAGAATACTAACGAAGCAGTCACTGAATAGTATTCAAAATTGGACTGTAAAGGCAACTTATTTCAGCTCCAACAGTTATACTAAAAACACATCAACCTGCTCACAACCACCTACAGACTTGGAAATGAAGAAAGAGCTGTAGCTTTCTTTTCTCTCCTAGCTTTTATTCTATCAGCTTCAGGCTAACTTTAAGGATCATTTTAAGTCATGTTTTTACATGCAAACAATATTTTCAGGTTCAGGAACATCTATTTCTACTTTGTAAAATTAGTGCCACGTTTGATGCCACAACTAATGCCACAGGAAAATTGTATGGATTCCCTCACTTCAAAGGTGCATGACTGCAGAGGAAACTAGCATCTTTTGAAGGAGAAAGGCACCCATCAACCTATGGGATACATGCAAAATACAACTGCAGGCTTCAGCATGTGTGTGAGGGAGTAATTTTACAGTGTGTATCGCAATTCTTCTGCATGAAATGCAGAGAACAGCTGCAACTGTTCTCACAGGCCAGTGAGGATTATTAGCCCAATCTCTCTCATGAAACTGGTCAGGGTAAATTAATTGCATTAGGCGGATTTGAATTCCAGTAATAATTCTGCATCCATTTAGACTGAATTTTAATATGAAAAATGAAATACCATGAAAATGAAAATACCATAACAGCAGTATATGAACTTGAATCTCAAATGAGTCCAACTGTCCATTGCCTTCTGCAGTTATCCATTCTCTTGCTCGCAATCTGCCCTTACTTTCCAAAGACCTTGTTTACCTCACTATCACCACACTGGGAAAGATTTATGTTTCTGTGTTTTTCTTAGAGAAGCACCATTAGAATATCCCACGATGCAAAATTTCCAAAATCTTTCCCATTAGCGAAAGTGATCTTTTAAAGGTCCCTTCCAACCTAGACAATTCTATGATTAATGAAAACATCTCATCCAAATAAAGAGTCCATCTGTAAAGGCCCAAGTAGAAGTTGAACACAGAAATTCTACATAAAATCATAGAATTATTTAGGTTGGAAAAGACCTTTAAGATCATAGAGTTCAACCATACACCCATCATCCACAGAGAGTACAAAAGCTAACTGTCTAACGACTCCTTCTGACACATTCATCCACAAACTGACACCAGACACCCTCATAGAGAGACTGTAGCTTGCCACTGAAGACTATTCATGGCAACAATGTGATCAAGTGCCTTCTTGAGTGACCATCTGAGTATCCTTGAGACTAAGTAGTCTACAACACTGTCAACAGGGTAACTCACAACATAGCAAGAACAGCTTTAGAAGAATGTTTTGTAACCAAATATTAGGCAGAGATACCTCTACACTATATGCAATTTTTACCTTCCCCCATGCTTCCCAAAGAGATGTTTCCTCTTATAAGCAGAATAAAGAGCTCTTGTGTAGAAGAATGATAGCACATCAGAATTCTGTCAACTCCTTTGAATCCAAAATAACACATCAGTCTTCCCCCATACTCCAGTATCCCACATAACACTTATCCCCATGACGTTCATCAAGAAGTCACAATGCTTCAGAATTCATGACTAAATTTAAGTTAATGTATAAATATGATTTTTCATTTAAATGACATCACAAATTCACTATTTGTACTCACATCTTACTAAATAATAAAAGGGACATTTCTTTTTACATTCAGACTCTGAATGAAGTTGCAGAACTACAAGAAAAAGTGTTGATGATTATGAATCCTACCTGCTGATCTACAACTATTTTGAAAAGCATAGAACATAATATAGTAAGACGTTTGTGGTAGAAAAATAATCACAAAGCTTTGAAATGCGAATGGATTAAATTAGCACTTCTGTTGCAACAGCTGTGTGTGTGTGTAGATATGCATATGCTTGAAAATAAACCTGAGCAAATACAGAAGATAGTGCCAGCTTTGTCTCTATGGTGAGACACGGCAGTGCATAGTAAAGCTACTAATAAGCTAATCCACGTCTCTGGGAATATGCTTTTAAAGGGTCTGCAATCTTTGTTAGTGTGTTTGAAAAAAGTGTCAAGTCTCATCAGCAAAAGCTCCCTCTGCCCCATATGAAAAGGTCACACTGTCAAATTTCATCAGGATGTACACAGTGTCTCTCTGAAAAACGTCCAACAGAATTTGTCAGAATTGCTACCAAAAGATTCCTCTATGCAAATACACTCTTGCACTTAAGTTCACTATATTCGTATACCAACAGAAAAAGACCATTTACCTTTAAAATATTCTACCTGAAAGCCCACACTAAAGTCTTAGCTGCATAACTAAGATACCTCTATTCTTATCCAAAGAACAGAGGGGAGCAATGTGCTTACAAAAGGGAAACAAGCACACCAACTTTCTGATTCAGGGCTCCCTGACACCACTTCATTTTTCTTTCAGTGGACAACTCCGTCCTCCCCATTTCATTTACTACGGTCCACGTTCACAGTACAGCCAAAGGAACTTGCAAACTTCTGTGCTGCTGGACTGCATTTTGCAAGGAGGCCCAGCTCAGAGCTCTACGGTTTTTGTCCAGTTCAGGCTGTCACTCGGCAGCACACCTCACATGTCTCAGAACTTGCAGAGAAGTTTTGGGAAGGTATCGCTGCAGGTCCTCTGGTCTCTCTCCCAATGTCTCAATGCATGCCCAACCTCACCTATGCCAATTCTGAGGTATTTGCATTTTTAAGGTTTTTAAGGTTTTCCTGTGTTACAGCTTTTACGATCCTCCTAGGCAATCTAGTTCTGTATTTGATTACTCCTACCATTAGAATAGTTTTTCAACCAACTTTTTTTCCTCCTGCAATTTCAGACTATTACTTATTGCCTGAGCAACAAGCTATTGTTTCCTTTTCTTGAAGGACGTACAGATAGGTGAAACCCACCAGGAGCAGTTTTCTTTTAAGCCCTATTTTTGTAGATTTTTTTTTCTTCTAGACTGCAGTTGCTCAATGTCTGGTCTTTTTGTTCTGCTCTGAATTCTCCCTAGTTAGTTACATACCTCTCCAGTAGGATAGCCAATATTAACAGTGTTACAGCAGAAACCTCACTAATGCCAACTTGAGTAGCAAGATTATTGCATACTTACCATTGCTGGTTATACTTCTGTTTCTGTATCTTAGTATGGCAATTTTGCTTTCCACAATAAGAATGTCTTATATTTAACCTGTAAACAACTATAACCCTGACATCTTTTTCAAACCTTCCCCCTTGAACAGACTGCTCCAGATCATTCGCAGCCACAATATCCTTGAATGTGTATGCATCCCTGATTTGTCACTACTGAATTTTATTCAGTGCTTTTCAGACTATTTTTGCCACTTCTCACGCTCATTTTGAAATCTCATCCTGTCCTTTATCTATGCAGTCCCTTCTAGTTTCATCATCTGCAAGTGTAACAAAAGTGTATCTTCCCTTCTATTATCCAGCTCATTAATACAAATACTGAACAGGTGCACAGGCCTGACAGACCCTATTCAAACCTGTTTGATTCAGCCTCCCTTTCTGATACACAGTTACTAATGAATACAACTTGAGGATAATTATAAAATAGTTTGAGATTCAAACTACTGCAGTTTCATCATGTATTTCCCTACTTTCCTTATCACACCATCATGCAAAACTGAGTCAAAACACCAAAGACAAACTTCTCCCAACCTACAAAGCTCTCTTACAGCAGCAAAGACAAAATTTCTGTGTTCCTTTAGGTGTTTCCAGATTGTTTCTTTATTCCAGTTTTTTGGGTTTTTTTACCTAATATCCTGCTCTTGCCAGTGAAACTAGCTCATAAGATATTAAAGTGAGGAGGGGAGAAAAACCACTGGAAACACTCTCAAATACACTACCAATGCCAAGGTAAGTCTTGCACTGACACAACCTGCCCTGCAAAATGTCTGCAGTTAAATAGCACAGAACAAGGTATCTATATTAGGAACATACACTGATCATACATGGTCCTAATCTAGATAAACCTATAATAACTGTATAACCTATCATCCAGTAACAAATGGGAGATTTCCTAACATGTGAGACAGGCAACACAGTTTTTCAGATGAGGCCAGGGAAGACTATGTTCGACAGTCCTGCAACTTAGCACCGAATACAACAAATTAAAAATCCACAATACCTCTCCTGACCTCATTTTGCAGATGGAAGTAGTGAAAAGATATAAACCAGGATTTTAAAAAAGATTCCTTCAAATATCACCATAAGTTTATCAAAACAGTCTGAATGAATGGTACCATACACAACTAACCTAGCAGGTCTAATACTGGGAGAGAGAAGCAAAATAATCACTCCACAAACGCTTTTTTGTTTCATATATAAATGATGTATAGATTACTTCCAGTTGATGCTGTCTTCGGAGCTTTAAAACACGGCCAAATGGATTGCTGCCGATTCCTTTCTAAATCAAGGAGTATCATAAACGTAGTCACAAGTTGCCATTTTCTACATCACAAATTTTATCAAGCCTTTCCTAAACAGCTCAACAGCTTTTACCATAAAGATTTACTGGCTTGGACAATAAAATTATTCCCACATATTTCACCCGTCTGCCTTTTACCAAGAAGAAAAATAAGCCCTGTGAGCATTTATATTTATTTTTCAAGAAAAGGTAACTTGTCAGACTAGCCAGTTTATTTAAGCAGTGTGTTACATACATTAGCTAAAGACTTGATGTTCCAACTGCCTCTTTCTGAGTGTCGAAATAAAACCCCACTGGCAAAAGACAAGTGATTTTAAAATTATTTGTTCCTTCTTTTTTTATTATTTTTTGCTTAACCAGCTGAAATGCAGCTTCATTTTCAAGGAAGTTGGCCCAAGTTGACACTCTCCTAGAACAGTCTTGCTAGAATATTTGAGGTATAAAAAAGCAAATGTGCATGTGTCTAAACATTTAGGACAGTTTTTCATTGCCGAGTAACATCTAGCTGGAGTCCAAACTTTAGGCCAAACAGAGAGACAGAGAAATTATCTGAAATGCTGAGAATTAGAGCCTTTTGCTGAAAGCCAAATGATGCTTCTGAACTTTGGCTTCCAAGCTTTGGTCAAAAGCTCCACATTTCACTTTAAGCTTTGTGTCTCGGGACTACACATGCAGACGAATTTCGAGCAGCGGCGGCCTGTCAAGTAGCCATTATTCTTGGTGTCTGTGAAATCCTCCTTTCTTTTTAAGTGGAAGCAGGGGAACACCCACTCTGTATAGAGAGTGCATAGGGAGCATAAAACAATTATCTTAGCTTGATGCAATTAGTCCAGTAAATGTGTTCTTATATTCGGGTAATCCATGATGAAGGTGGAAAAAAGAAAAAAAACAAAAAGCGTGTGTGTGGGTGGTTGGTTTTGTATTTATTAGCAGCAGATAGCCCACAAGTTATGTACATGAACATACATTGTCTCTTTCCTGTCATATTCTCATCCAGATCTTCTGGAGATGAATACATTAAATCTAAAATTCTCTGAAAGATGAGACTAAGTAAAAAAAGGAGTGCTTGCTTTTACATCTATTCCTTTTCTATGTAATTTTAAACAAGTGTCTGGTTTACTCCAAAGCAAGCTTAGCTTAACCCTCTAAAGCTAACATCAGTTTGCATGGAGACACTGGCCTACCTTCAACACCACAACTAATTTCTAATTGCAGATCTCTGTTAATGGTAGCGATGCATAAACATAAAAAGCACAGCTTGTCTCTTAGATGCCAGGTACATATTTCATGGTCAGTAGCTAGGAAACATCCTCTTAATTGCAAAATGAACATATTGGATCCAGAGGCGATTTAAAAAAAAGGTCTCTCCATATGCTGGATCTGTATGTACCCTATTGATCTTGGTGGCACCTAGACCAGGCTTAAATTTTTTTGTAGACATCCACTTTTTCAAGTGAACCATTAAATTTATGAAAATAGCTATTTAATAGTTCATTAACTGAAAGCACTACAAGGCTCTTTAGTAAGTAAAGATAACCTTTCTATATGTTTCCTGAAAAACAGTCTTTGCCACAAAATGTAAAGGAAATGTAAAAATGTAAATAAAAACCTATTAAATCAATATGTAAATTTCCAGTGTTTTGATGAATTTTGAGTGAAACTTATGCAACTTATTTTAAAGCCTCTCCATTAGCCAGGATAAGTCTAATATTCATTTCATTTGTTCACTACTGTTTCCCCTCTGGGAACAGGAACTATTCCCAGTACAAGTAAGAAACCTCCCAAAGAATTTAGCACTCGGTACTAAGTCCTGGTAACATGAAATATATCTGTATACGTAACAGATTTTCAGATTGATTTGAATATAAGTTAGATGATAATAGCTGGGTGTATCAACAAAAAAATCCCCAAACAAAATAAACCCCAAAACCCCAAAATCCAAACTATGCACCCCACAAAATCCAGCAGCTAAATCAATATTACCTTTTTCAGCATTCAGCCTCAAGATATTAAGGTGAAGGAAGAAACTGGTACACTCAGAACTATTTTCTCATACTCTCTGTAAAACCCGGTACAATTCTTCACAACAGTTTGTCAAGCTGCAATTTTTCAGTGCTTTCATACAACAGAATTAGAAATTTTTGAAGCATCTACAATGAAAAAAGACACTTTCAAGTATATACTACATATAGCATGCCATTTTCATGGTATTCAGTAAAGTGTGGATATTTTCCCAAAATTTATTTTCCCACAGCCATGTAAGTATTGGTTTTAGAGAATAATCTAACCCTGAACTGGACTGGTAGGGACACCTCTGAGACCACACTTCTGGAGATTCAAAAAGGTAACTATCTGGATATTTGTGGTTTGAAAACCATTGTCCATTTGAACTACTTACACCTCTTGCTACAGGATAAAAATAAACAAAGAGAGCAGAAGTAAAATGTTTCACGCTATAATTGCTACATTACATGTGTTGTATCTGGCAGTTTGCTAATTGTTGAGAATACAGCTTGGCTAGGCATGTTCAGATCCCTGTTTTAAAGGTAAAAGCCTAAGACATAAAAATTATCAGTAACTGGACATTCTAAAAACATGCTAAACAAACCAGGAATGCTGACAGGCAATATCTAAGGCTAGCCCCATAAATATTAGCCATCATACCACACAGAAATCTCTTACTTCAGTCAGTAAGTAACTACTGCTGAGATTTCTCCTATGAGAGACAAAAGGCACACGGTAACCAAAACACAGCTACTGTGAAAAAAATAGTTAAGACCCAATGATGTTTTAATATGGTATAAATCAACTGTCCTCTAATTACAGTGGAAGACCCAGAAGTTTGACATTCTAGAAATGTTTATTTTACAGCGAACACTGAAAATGTTTAGCTGTTTCCAGTCACTAGCTGGCCAGTCGCTCAGAGCAAAATCTGTGTCATTTATACGCTTACACTGACAGATAAACCTTTCTGTAAAATTAATTGTCAGTAAAAATGTATTAGCTCCCTAACAACTCTCTCTGGTAGGCAGAAAGAATTAAACTTATGTAGCTGGTTAATCTTGATGTTACATGAAGCATTTTTTGTTGGCCATATGAAAATCTGGATAAATTATGAACTATTGAAAGCTTGCATTCTCCGTATCTTTGTCCTCTACTGTAATCTTTACAGCATCACATGTATCCAACTTTGCCTACATACATATAAGCCTTTCTCCTGGAGGAATAGAGAATTTATTCTGTACACTGGCTACTTCACCATGAGAGCATTTTCCAGCCTAACAAGTCTGCGCCAGAGCAAAGAAACAAGGGCTCTTGTCCTGCACCAGCTTAAAATGGATTACAAGTTTAACAGAGAAGTATAAAATCCCAGAATTTATTTTCTTTTTTTTACTTCTGAAGACTGTTGTTGGTTTTACTGCCTTTAATGTTGAGGAAGAATTCATTACTCAATCTTAATTCATACAAGGTGGCTTAAACAACATTTCCAAGTGGCAAAGACAAGCTTCAACCACTGAACTGCAGTGGTCGTTTGAAGATAGCCATATAGTCTGCAATTCTAGATATATTTTTACAATATCCTACCTGTAAAATTGAATTATCCAAATATATCCACAAGACCAGACTATTATGTAGCTTCCTCTAGTGGTCAGTCCCTAAATCTTGTTTCTTCTGCTATTTATTGCAGTTAACTGTTACATAAAAATACTGAATTTCTGCATTCAAATGCTGTAAACTTGGAAAGGCATTAGAGTTTATACTTCAGCTCCCTAATACAAAAGGCAAGGAAATTAAGTAAAAACATATAGCAAAACATTTGTTCCTGATATTAAAAGGACAAGCAGTGAAGTCAGCAAAAAACAGAGTTAGTATTTTAGTATTCTGGTTTTCCCCCGTGTGAATACGCATTATAGTACATTTAATTACATGGTCAAACACGACTTTCCCACCACAAGACTCAGGAAGCAAGGCAGATGTTCAGCTTTTAGTTGAGTCTTCAGATATTTGCTATGAATCATCCACACTTTGTTTTGTCCCTGGAATTAGTGTGTGTGTGTGTTTTAATGTGGCTCATCTCTGTACAATAGGTTTGTTACTGTAATACTCCTTTGACGGAAAGTGAAATTAAAAAAGCATTCACCACATTTGAAGGCCACTGAAATTAGATGACAATTTGATACATCCTTGAAGTACCACAACAAAAATCAAGGCAGTTCTATGAAATTTTAAACTGAGTATCAGAAAGATTTCATTACATCTTGACATCATTAAGGAAGAAGAGGAAAACCCCAATGTAAAAAGTGACAACTGCCCACTACAGAACATTACATTGAATAATTCAACTCTTAAAGAACGCAATTATAGAACACAACAGCAATCTCTGATTTCTGAATCAAAATTAGATAGTGAGCAATCTGCCCATGTGATCTAACTGAAAATAATGACAAGGATTATATTTTCTACACTGTAGAACTAGTAGAAAATTGTATCACTCATGCAGTTTGAAAATGCTTTAAAATCTGTGAACCAGTAACTTTGATGATAAGTTTAGTCTGTGAAACAGCAGCAGTAACTTTCATGTCTAGCTGAACACCTGCCATTGCCTCAGATTCTTTACTGCCTTCTTACACTAAAACATATCAACATCCTGCATCTAGTTTTGCCTTTGCACTTCCCCACACCCTGGAACAAGAGTTATGCCCCCAACCTAATTTGTTGGGTTTTTTTCCTCCCTTAAGCCATGAAAAATTCCACTCGGCTTTGACAGACATTAAGTCTTCAAAACTGACATCACCATTTATTCATTTATACACTGCCAGCACCAATGTGCACTGCCAATGCAACAATGACTATGAAATACATAACAAAGTGGAAACGTTTTAAATGAAATTCAGGGACAAATTATTTTTGAAACACTACTACACATTCCATGGAAATCCAGCTGGTAGCCCAACAAGACTAACCTCACCAACTCCCTTAAACGCTCATCCTTTCATTGCAGAAGCTCACATGGAGCTTCCACACACTTTAACAAAACCCAAAACTAAGCAAACAAGAAAAAGGGCATGACTGAAATAACTAACAATTAAATTTTTTCCTCTTTTCAGGATATTAATCTCTGTGTTGCCAGCTAACGCAGTCTGCCCTAGCATTCAAGATATGATTTGTCCCTTTGTGCCTAGTATTGAGGAACGTGCTCACTGCGACTGCTTCAAAAGAGAGGCTCCTCAAATCATTCAGTGCCATGCTTACTAGAAGGGTATCTCGGCAGTTAAAATACCTGGCACTACGAATCCCTCTGCTGTCTAACCTCATTCATTATTACAGCTGGAATCAGCTCGAATGTGCCTGTTACTTGTCCTCAGGAGAGCGCACAGCGAGGGATTTACGGCACGGTAACTAACCTCAGGTCTTGAGCTTGCTGATTCCCTGGCATACCATATATCCTCAGGGAGAGATAACACAGCTGACAAAAAATGTCACAACCCCTCAAAATAAATAATATCTGTCCAATTTTTGGATTTGCTGCCAACTCTGTTCCTGGCTTTCTCTCAGCACATTTCTAAAGAGGTGGATTTAGAAGAATAAAGAAAGAGAAAGATTGAGTCAGGTATCTCCTCAGCAAAAAGTCTGTGCCTGTTCCTCATCACCCCGTAACGGCATTTTGGCATGAATATGCAGTGCTGTTTGGGTAGCAATGTAAGAGCTTAATAAATAAAACATCAAAGTTTTATTCAATAAAATTTCATGCATGCTTCTCATTTTTCATGCTAAGGATCAGAATATTAAGTACATTTCAGTGCTCAATTCTGTAGTACACATTAAAGTCACTAATTGTCTGTATTCCATTAGAATTAGAAACTCCATCCAAAACCCAAGATGTCAGAGGTGGTACAAACACTCGCATGTCCATACCTGCATGTAAGTGACAATTAAGTGTCTCTAATGAAATGTTTATGTTTTAACTAGACAAGACAAAGTAAGTAGAAAAATACCTGTTTTGCCAGGATTACGTTGAAGGTAAATGGGAAGACTACTCCTCCCAAACTCATTCTAGGGTTCAGCACACTTAGTTATAGAATTAATATGGTTCGAGAAAGAATGGTCCTGGTATTAATTCTAACACATCAAAGTATTTCAATTTGAGAATTTTGTTAACTGCTTAGTTGCTGGCAGAGTAAATATCAATAACCCCCCAATAACCCCCCATAATACAACAGAACATGAAAAGAAATGGTCAGTGTACGAGTATTGCATTGCTGAACAGATTTAAAACAAAAGCAGCTATGCTTTGGCTTATCTCTGCAAACCAGACTTTAAGCTAAGAAGTTCAGATCTTTGCGTGCAAAATTTCACTTTAAACATACAACTTACGCATTTCTTCAACGACGTCTGGATCACATTCTCTGTATTTGTCTATTTCTGCCTTCAGCTGTTCTTTTTTCTGCCGAAGAGCAGCAAGTTCCTCTATTAGAGCTGCTCGTTCTGCCTGAGGATTCAAAGTACATTGGGAAATATAAAAAAACAAAACAAAACAAAAAAAAAAATCAGAACATTTTTCAAAAAATAAAAATACATAACTTTAAAAGTTGTTCTCACTACTGTTTGCTGTCAATGAACAAGTTCAGCACTTTATGACACACAAAATTCTCAGTGATACTAAATGATATCGAGTACAAACTGGCAGGAAAAAAAATTAAGGCCAAAATGGATAAACAAAAGAACCATTTTCTACAAACTTTGAACTTAACAGGATTTGACAAATTCCAAACAGATCTCTTAATTTTGGGGCTTAATGGTTAAACGATATTTAAGAGTGCTAGTCTTGTAATTAAAGGCAGCATTACAGAAAAATTTACCGTTCACACATCCACAAATTGAGATGCGGTATATGAACACTCTCTGAATTTATTTTTCTCCATCTTTTTTCCACACCATTTAAGGACAGTGGTCTCAAAAATAAATTCAGCTATTTATGACATGGGAGTTTTTGCTAAGAGAGTATATAGGATTGACCTCAAATATTCTATTGATCACTAAGAATCTGCAGACACTGACTCAACACAAGCTCTCCCATCGCCAACTCAGCACATACTTCTAATTCAGTCTGTAGTTACAGCCAAACACTATAACTGGCTGATATTCAAAGAATAAAAGAGCCAGATAACATGAGTTTGTAAACCATCAGGGTTTTAGTCAATGGCAATCTCCATGGCAGCCCAGCAGACTGAGGTGGGGTTTTGTTGCTTTCTTCCCTCCAAATTTCCATATTCCCAGTGCTTTTGCCAACAGTCTGGATTTAGTGTGTTCTCAAAATGCAGACTGGAAATCAAAAGGTTCCTGATGCTGGGGTACAGAGGCCAGTTGCTCAGAGACCTACATCATTATCTGGACTTCTCAGGACTTCATTCTGGTGTATAATCCAGAACCAAAATGTTGGAAGCATCAGCCAGAACAGGATTTCCAAGACCAGGTTCTTGCAACTAGGGAAGTTCTTGCAATATGGTGAAGCCCAAGTCTTGAACATTCCATTTGGAAACCTGACAAGCACAACTGTGTGAAAAACCTGCCTGTGATTCCCTGACTACAGTCAAACCCACAGAGTTTCTATAAAACATTTTAGATACTAAGATTTGGCATTTTCCTACAAAATTCAGTTCAGGCCACAAGCTTCTGGCCATCCCCATTTATGCATTTATTTATTGGAGGTTTAAACCACTTTAGACTGAAGATCTCAAAACAAATCAGCTACTTAGAAAATCATATGAAGCATTTCTAACTAATATGCTACTTCATATGTATGATAAACATGAAGCCTAAATATTATTTTGCAATGTTAACAGCTTCAGCATGCAAAGAGCACCAAGCTTACATGGTTGCTCAGAATAATAATTTAGGAATCTACATGGTAAATTACATAAAAGAAAAAAAAAGACCCCCAACACTTAAGTTTGCAGTTACTAGATGTGGCAGTTGCAGCAATTGTTGGCAACTTTGATACATATCTCTGGGTAGTTCAAGTTTTAAGATATCTTTAAATCTGAAAAAGCCCAGAAGATTACTAGGCTTCAGGCAGTCACACATTTTCTCAGCCTTGAAGCAGTCAGTTGTCAATATTTTACTCATTAGTGCATGACCAACTAAGGAATAATCTAATATCTGATATTTTTTCTGTCCCTTTCTCATCTCCGGTATTTAGAATTCTTAATGGATTTCCATCAACTACATTAGTATTTACAAACCATGCGTACTTGCAGCCCTATTTCCCGGTATGAATGCCTCCCCCTCAAAGCAACTTACAGTATCTTCACGTCCAATTTTTGCTTTCTCAATGCTTTTTTGTAAAGCTTCTTTTTTCTGACTGCTTTCAGCAAACTGATAAAGGAAACAAGGAACAAAATCAGCCTATTTCAGTAACATATATTGAACATACTAATGAAATGTGTATATACAAAAATATACTTAAATAAACAGGTGGATATATACTTTTAAGTATATAAATTTATATATAATTCACATAATAAACACAAAATAAATACAAAAGCACCCAAAATAAGGCTCTAAATGACAGAAAAGAATTACAGAAAGCAACCTAAAGTCTATGAAATTTTCACTCCCATGGCACATATCTTGTTACATACTGCATGTTCAGCATGGGACCAAAATCCTATTTCATACCATAATCTGACATCTCTATGCAATAGACTCCATGACACGAATGCTTTGGATTAGATGATTTCCTTTGGTCCTTTTCCAGCTCTTCTTTTTCAATGGAAGCAGTGACAAAAGCTACGCAGATCCACCTGCTCAGCTGCTGATACCAGTCTTCCCAAAGCCTGGCATGCCAGTGGCATGGCCCCAATTCGTTTTGCATACTGGTGAATAGAAGCCTCTATGGCTCAAAGGCACACAAAGCCACTGCTCCATTTTTGTGTGCTGCACTCACACTGCTCGACTTCAGAGTTCCCTTCCTTCAGGCCCAAGGGAAGAATCTCACAGAGGTGGTATCTCACAGGGCTGGTGTGAATATTCCCTGCATTTTCCTGTTACTCTGGAAGGAACTGCTCATCAAGACAGACTTCTCTCTATTAACCTGCCACCCATCTTGAACCAGGCCCTTCCAGTTTAGCTGGAAGTTTTCCAGAAAAACTTCGGAAACCCTCAAGCTGAGCAGGATGTATGATTCACCCCTCAGGCACAGAATACTCAGCATTAGCCAAAGCACCTTGAAATATTAAATTAGATGAATGAGAATGCAAAAAATTTTAATAAAATGTAGATTGGAAACTAGTTACTACATTTGAAACAAACACGGAAAAAAAAACCAAAACCAAGATAGTATGCTTTGTAAGTACTCTTGCTCTTTGGTTTAATGTTAAAATATTCTAAGCAACAGTCATGTAGAAATCTAGAATGGGGCCGTCAGATCCCGCATTCTTTCTGTCTCAAAACTATCACATGAAGCCTCCACGTCTGTATTCCCTTTCTCACTTAGGATCCCACTGAGTGGAAAAGCATTCCTAGACATTTATTGCAATCCCTAGCCTTGATAATTTAACCTTATAATTTATATTCTCATGCAGTTCAAACACCAAGACAGCATTCATACAATGTAAACAGAGCTGTTTTGGAACTATAATCACTTCTCAATTCCTATTTAAACACACATGAAGACTCTATTTTCAGAAAAGCATATTAAATGTAAGCGCATGATAAAGTCAGTCAGAGCTTACTGCCAGGTCTTAGAGATCAGCCATAATGGTAAAAAAGAAACTCTGTACTGGTGATCCACAAAGATTAAGACCCATCTCCAGTGCAGCTTACCAGGCTTGGGGGTTCCTTTTATGGCTCAACTTTTAAAAATTACTCTTTTTGGATAAGTATGTGTTCACATGTGTGTGAACATACATGCAAACAAGGTCTCATATTTTAGTTTTTCTTTAATTTATATAGAAATCACACTAATGTCAAGGCATATATGATTTCAGAAAAAATACATCCAGCAGTTTACTCATTGCTTTCATTGCAAGTAACCACAGAGGCAGTGTGAGTTCCAATATGCGGCTCGAAGTCCACCAACATCTTAATTTCAGTGGATAGTTAAACAGTACTCTTTCTGGGCCTTCCACAAAAGTTGTGTAACATTCAGTGTGTTAGTCCCCACCTTATGCCGTACTAAACAGAAGCATACAGTTCAGAAGAGGACAAGTACTTAGGTGTAGTTTGCAGTTCATGAAGCCCCTGGGAAGACAAATACCAGAGCATACTTTGTTAAGTATCTCTGAATGAAGAACTTTTCTGGAACAAAACTCACAGGGGAAGCAGAGAAGCCAAGGATCTTATCTAGGCCTATATACCACAAACGCAAAGAATTAGCCAGTGCTTTCCGCAACAGAGTTTTCACAATCAAGAATTTACAAAATAAAAAGAAACCCTAGCTCTTTGTGTGTTACTTAGAAGTCACAGTGGGTATTCCCATGACAACAAATAAAAGATGATAATAAGGAAAGGGATAGCAGAAGGAGGTGAGATATTGAAAAAAAATCAAACATAGGACAAGGATGCAAACGATGAGGAACAGATGGTGAGGGCCTATGCAAGGAACAGGAGAAGCAGGAAGGCTTGCGTACAGAGGTGGGAACACAGCTGAAAATAACTGTACACAGAAGAAGGATAAACAGCAAGTATAAAGGAGTCAGAGGAAGAATGAATACAGATGATACAATACTTGAGAGGTACAATAATTAGAGGTACTTGAGATGATACAATAATTGAGAGGTAAGGACAAATGGTAGATGACAGGCTATAGGGCATTAAAAGAAAAAACACCAGAATTTGCAAGTATTGTGTCGGTGTGATAGCAGAGGATCACATCTGGCCAAATACAGTGGCTTACTTTCCCACTCACCGGCTGTAGAAAAATCTGACTGCAAAGAAGCACGGCAGCAGATGGAAAATTTCAATTCTTGGAGCAATCTTGGGACATTTTTCAAGGAAACTGGCAAATAATTTCTCAAGAAACATTAACCAGTCTGACAGAAACCTGACTCCTGCCAATAGCAGTGAGATTGATCTGGAGAAAAAGCTACTTATTGTTCCCATCTATGTGTCTTAAGAGAGGTGTCTGGTCTGACACACAAACAACCTTCTGCCACAAGTTTAACTGGCCAGGTGTGGAAAGCAAGTACAGAAAGAGATACTCTACTGTACTAGCAAGTTTCATATCTGTCCGACTGCTCCCAATCAGCACACGATTAAGCAAGATGCAAGAAAGCTGGAAAAATGTCATCTAGAGAAAGCTGTTCAAAGGAGGAAGGGAGACTAAATAATTAAAAGTTAAAAAGTAAAAATTCTCTGCAAGGGCATTCTCAGTGTTTGCAATACATGGGGGAAGCCTGCAAGAAGACACATAACTAGCAACTATAAAACAGGAGAGCTGGAAAATAGTTTATTTAATTTTACAGACCACTGTGGTCAATTAACTGACCACTGGCCTAGCTTCAACACTAACTCAATCCAAGGTACCCCAAAGAAATGTTCTTTCTTACTTTGCAAAGGTCTCACAATGTTTAGCCACGTGTTTGTGCAGCAGTCTGCGTGTACTAAGTGCTACGTGCTGATGATAACCATCAGTTCCATCACAGGCCTTGAGGTTTGTATCAAAGGATACAGATTAGATGTACACAGGTAATTTATAATACGCTACACATTCATTATTCCTAGGATTCCACTTCACCAAGTCAGTCATGTACATTTGGAAGAGGAACATTTAACCCTGACACACAAAAGCAGCAGGTTTCAGTTCTCTTCCTTCTCAAAACCTGCCTGACCCTGTCCTAGCAGTACACAACTCGATTTCTGTTCTCCAGCAAAAGTTTCTGTTGGTCCCATTCCTTCTGGTTCCTTGTTCTTAACCGCTCTAACCACCAATATCCCACCAAACTTGTAGCTTGTCTCCCTAGCATATTAAATTATCTACAAACCTGGTGTAAGCCCAGCAAACACAGACCCTGGGGTATGTATACTGGACAAGAATCAAACCAAGGTCTCATATGCTAACCACCATGAGCGTTCACAGCTGTTAGCCCACTGTCATTACGGTCTTAAAAAGAAATACCATACACTCAGTTTTCTTTCAGCCAAAACACCCAACCAAAAGTGGTATTAAAAACTACTGCTATCATGAGCACCACTCACTGTGGCACTACACAAGAATTCAAGACATCCGGTTTTTAATCATTTATAATTTTGAAAAGTTATTTACTTTGGGTTTGAAGCTCACTATGCTTTGTTTCAGGTCAGAGGCAAGGGCTTGCTTGCTTTTAGCTTAAACAAAAGCAGTTCAAGAGTTTTAGGGTAACATTTGGGTGTATTTATTTCCTATGTTAAACCTAACCCACCACTGAAAAAACTTAAATGGAATTGACAGAAGGCATGGAGAGAAAGTACTTCAAAGCATTCCTCTAGATTTTAAAGAAAGATAAAAAAAAAAATCTGAAGCCAGAAAGCAGCCTAATAATATATAGAGAGAGTAAAAATGCAAAGATTAACAGTCAAAGAGCAATCTGAAAATATTGAAAACAGACCTGTTGTGTTAAAAGAAAGGCAAAGAGCATTACTAAAAGAAACCACTCAACAACCACTGTTGACTAAAACAATAAAACTTAAAAGTGGGGTGGAGGGGAAGCAGCACATCAATGTGCAGACTTGCTTTCTACTTTTCTACGCAAAGTAAGCATACAGTTATTCTTTTACATGGACGGTCACAAATACATACTTGCCAGGGCCTCCAGATACACAGAAGTAAACTTCAGTTAGCTAATTGTACTCACAGCCGAGTAGGGAGTATTGTCATGAACTGCACTATTGTCAATTCTGCTCTTCTGCTCTCAGGACACCTGCCTACCACTCCTGAAATGCTAGTTTGCATGCAGCGAGCTGAGCTACAGCAGAAGGTCCCAGGTTCATTTGGACTTCAGCCAGGGATGTGATGCATTCTTGGTGAAGTACAGACAGCAAACACACACTCGTTATGTAAATGCAATTAAAATATTGTTGGGGGGATTAACATTCGTGAAAGTAGGACAAAAGAAGCATGCAATGTCTTACCCCGAGTCATTACAAGTCACTTCAGCAATATAAGGTAGGGAATCATATTTGCTGGAACATAAGAGAAGCAACTGGGAGACTGCAATGGTTAAAGAAATACAGGTAAGAACAAGAGCAGAGATTAAAGCAATATAGGATAAGAACTTTAAACTCTGAAATCAAAGACTAAACAAGTTCTTTTTTCAGCAAGAGGACACCATAAAATGGATGGGAAACAGAATGTAGAAAAAGAGACAGAGTTAGGGCTCACTATATTTCTGTACTCACAAGTATTTTTTTTCTTAAATACTGCATTAAAGGTATACTGAAAAAATGTTCAATACAGGAACTCTCTTCTCTTTATGCATGCTACAAATTTTACCATAAAAAGATTAACTCATTTTAATGCAATCTTTGAAAGAGTCAGTACAAAAACTTGGGAGAAGGAAGGGAATAAACACAGTTTTCTGGAGAAAAATGAGACCCAAAACAAGTTATAATTGCTATTCAAAATAATTGTTCCAAAATACCGTGCTGCTAATTCTGCCAGTGTGCAAACTCTCTCCTTTTAAAGAAGTACTGAAGAGGTAACAAGTGGGTATTTTTTAATTTTGGATTGTAACTTGTTGGTGAACAAGTATCAGACACTCCAGTTAACTAAATGAAGGTTTTTTCAGGGAGATAACGTAACAAATACCTGACTCTCCATACCATTGTCTGACCAAGCTGTATAAAGATTCTCCAAAAAAAAGGAAGTCTGAAGTTAGATCTCTGCATTTAAACAGAATATATATCTTTTACTACAGTATTCATGTGGGTAATACAGATCTACTTGCCCCTCCCACAAACATAATCCATTTTGTGTTTCAAGATTTACTTTAGGCCTATAATCCTGATTTATTTAGCACTTTAACACTTGAGAGTAAATCTGAAATACCAAATGGTAAACTAGGCATGGTTCTACTCTCAGGTCTTGTGGAGCATGAGATGAGTCCATCTTCCTGTGACTGCTTTTGGATAAAGAAAATACAACATACACGTATGTTGTATCCAGAAGAAACAAATGAGGAATTCCCGTCCGTTGGAACCTTCATCCATCCATGAACAAACCTTAGCTTTGCAGAAGAACAAACCTTAACCTAGCTGCAGTTATTTTAAATATTATCACTATGTAGTAAACCACTCTACAATAAAAGTATCTTTCAATTCAACTATTTCCCATCTTTCTGGATATACCATAATAGCTAAGTGTACTTAGAGAAGATGTATTGCTGTGAGCTTTTGAGTTTGCTTCGTTCATTTGTGACACCATTTGGCAAGTACTAGTTATGCAACAGAAAATAACCCCTCCGGGCCAATCTCCTTAATAGACAAAAGGTGAAAGAAACAGTTGTGCAGCCTGAATGAAAGAACTGAATTTCTCTGGGTGCTTTCAGAGCTGGCATAATTGGCAGGACCTGAGGGACAGATGGCTGTCTACTCAGATACAAATACCAAGTATGCCCAATCAACCTACAACAACAACAACAACAAAAAGAAAGGCTGAAACGCCTCATTCTTCAACCCTGTTTCACAAATGCAAGAGTCTAATAGGGAAAGCTAAAAGAGCCAAAATGCATCTGCACGACTGACAGAACTATAGAAAAATGTTATACCTGGGCATGAGAGATGCTTGTTACTGCGTATTAGCATATTTACTAAATCTACAATGTCAAAGGTGACAGTTAACAGGTCTGTTCAAGGCAGAAACAATAATGAAAAATATTTCCCCTTGGAAAGAAAGGGAGGCAAAAAAAAAACTTCTAATTTTTCCCTGAAGGCTTTTAAAGCTTGCTGTCCTAACCAGCTGGGCCATACACTGAGAATGCTTCAGGGACTCAGCACAGACAGTCCCAAGTTAAAACACAGTATTAATCTGATATTCCCAGAGATCAAGTCCTGTCTAAAGACTACAAAAAACAAATCAAAATGTTACTCCGCTGGCTTTTTAAAAAGCTCAAATTCTACCCTGAGATATTATCAGTAAAATCCTCAGTAAAATACATCCATGAAATTTCAGAGTTTTTACAGCATTCTTACATATTCACTCTTTATGCCAATTTCATCATTTTTAATTGATCTTCAGACAGATAATCAGGTCATCTCAAATTCCCGATGCAAAGAATAGTCATTAATGGAACTACCAAGTATTCAACGATAATGAGCCATTTGACTGTGACGAAAAAGACCTGTCTTCTGAAGTTTCCCTGCTTCAAACTAACTTCACGCATTTTGGTTTCACACTTTGCTTTTTTATTCAATTTCTTTCAGAAGAGGGAAATGCTATGAAGTGCAACTAATACAACTGTGTGCTAGTATTTTATTCCTGCATGCATACTAATTTTCTAAAATAAAATACTATTAATTAGTATTAGTATTATTAATATTAATTGAACTACAAGATTTTAAGGTGAAAGTCAAAGTTCAAATTAAATAAGATTACAGCTCACTGACTCCATCAAATCCAGCTTTGAAAGTAGTATCGCCTCCACCCTATCCCCAGGCTGGAAGCTCCTGACCTTGTAGCAGAGAATTTACAGGTTGGCTAGAGAGCGCAGAACGTGTAAGCTTCTACACTTTCTCAGGATGTTGGGTTTCTGCTGATGCGCTGCACCATCACTCACAGCTGCCATATCTCTCGTGGGGAGATGCACAGGGCACAGGGCTGCATCTCTGCCAGATTTGACTGGGCTTCTGGAGTAAGAGCCCTATGTTTATTCCCAATGTCTTTGCAATTCACATTAACAATTTCATTGCACTGTCTGGAATAGAGCCGGCAGCCAGGTATGCAAGCTTCTTCAAAAAGAAAGGTAAAACCATGTAATGATATTACCTAAGAAGTTCACAGTTTCACAGAAAGGACTGTTAGAAAAAGCTAGCAATTTTCCTGACATATATCAGAATTAATATATATAATATACACTATTGGGCACAGTAACAATATATCTTTTTTAATACAGTAGGATTCTTCCTTCAAACCTACTTTATAATCTTTACAGTTACTACAGAGCCAGCTTTTAAAAAAAAAAATTGTTCTTAAATCATGCCAATTTTAGCTTAAGCTCATGAAGAAGGCAGGAAAGGAAAACTTACACATCATAGTTGCCATCAATCTAGTTACATATTAACAGCTAGTAAAAGGAAAAGCATGAAATTCAACTAATGAACACCAAATTATGAGGTTGCTTAATTCTAACAGAAGCCTCCAGAGCACCGTATTTTTAGAAGTCTGCCATGACAGCAGTAAGTAAGCGTACCCTCCAGGGCTTTGTAACATGCCATTAAACATAATTCCAGAAGGCTCTAATAAGTTACAGCATTAGAAGAGTATTCTCTGCTGGACATTTTAGGACTTACTAAATTCAGAACCATTTCAAGACATCAACATTTTTCAAGTGCAAGATGCAAGGAGGCAAAAAAAAACCCTAGACTGCAACAAATAAAACTTTCTTAGCATCTTCCAGGAGACTAATCCAGGGAATAAGCTTTACAGGCTCAACAAACAAAGGAGCATAGATACAATCAACGTATTCTCCATGTTTAAATGATGCAAATTCTCAACCTCCTGCTTTTAGGGTAATTCTTACTGCCACAGTATCCACTGGAAGGTGGAAAACATATAGGTCAGTGAAAGCCTGCCGACTGAAAACAGGGAGGGGTCACTAATTGCCTGTGTTGAGAAAATCATTACCGTGCAAGAGAGAGAAAAAAAAAGGAAGCCAGAAGAGAACGGTATCACCCAGCAGACTGGGGCTGCAGATTATCGAAATGGCCAGGCCAATCAAAGGAAGAATAAATAAATGAAGTAGAAAGCTAAACGAGATGTCCTCAAATATGAGGGACAAAAGGAAGGCCCAGCATGGATATGGGAAGAATGCTCTAACTGCTTAGTCAACACATTGGGATCCTGCCTATGAATTATAAAGTACATTAAAAAAAGAGAACTCTCCAGTAGTTTGATTTTTATTTTTCCTGGAAAGGGAAAATTACATTTTCTGCAACCTAATAAAATTAACGTTAGAGAAAAATGTTTAAATAAATAATTCCTAACACAAGTCACATGTATCGCTTGCAAAAGTACTCAGGTACTTGTCTGGTTTTAGAGGACAATTCTTAAAACTATGCTGTCTATTCCCTAACATTGATAAAATACATACTAAAAAGATAGCTCTAAGCTTTTCCAAAAGGTATTTCAGCAAAGCTTAAGATCATGATAAACCTTAAGACACGTTATGCATGCAAGTCCTTCATGCTCAATAAATGAAAAAAATATTTTTATAACCATACTGAATACCGAATTACTACAGCTATTCAATTGACCATAACGCGAAAATCTTGTACTCAAAAAATAAATCGCTCTATCAAAACTATTAGGCCATGTATTCCAAAGGTGTTGCAAAAGTCTTACGAGGAGAGGCTGAGGGAGCTAGGGTTATTCAACCTCGAGAAAAGGAGCCTGAGAGGAGTCTTTATCACTCTCTACAACTACCTGAAAGGAGGTTGTAGAAAGGCAGGGGTCAGTCTCTCCTCCAGAGACATTAGGCAATAGGACATGAGGAAATGGCCCCAAGTTGCACCAGGGGAGGTTCAGATGGGATATTAGGAAAACTTTTTTTTATCAGTTAGGTTGATGGTTGGACTAGATGATCTTAAAGATCCCTTCCAACCCAGACAATTCTAAGAATCTATGATTGTATGTACCTCTAGGGAGAGCCCATCACTACCACCAGGAGAAAAGCCAACAAAACCATCAACCGAGGCTGAAAATTGAAATAGAGCACTGAGCTCTGTTAAAGGCTGATACACCATCTACTGAGCAAAGCAATGCAAAAAGCTCAATTCACAGCATTAGGTCTTGCAGAGCACAAGCCAGAGTATGCATCTTGTCATGCATCTTCAGCAACGTCACTTGACTCCAAGTACCATCAGGCCCATTGCCCCTCAACGAATGTCTCTCATCTCCATGGGTTTGTACCTCAGTTGAGGGCTGATTACTCTAAGCCAGCCACCTCTGAGCACTTGTACCTACTTGTAGTCCAGAATCAGTCTCCAAACTGTGTGGAAATACACTGACAATGGAGTGAGTCAATTGCATCAAGGAGGAGGCTGCTCAGACTGAAACAATGGGGACAGCAGTAGTTTCCTGTGCTTCAGTCAGTGGTCTCAAGCAGCCTCTGTTCAGCAGCTTTCCATAGAGTAACCCAGTCACAGTATTTGAGGAGGAAAAATGCATCTGTCCAAAAGCATAGAAAAAACCCAAGCTGCATCTTGAAAGAACTTTCTGATAGTCAAAACTCAAAATTTTCTGTGTGCATTCTGAACAAATAAGGTTCTCTCCTTTTAGTTGTTGTCAAACATCTCCAGGAGGCTTCAAGCCAGATTACTCACCAATACGATTATTTTTTTCCATTAACTACTTTCAAACAATGTGCATTCCTAACAAAAGCATTTCCTAATATAGCATTCCCCAAGTTGTCTTTTTTTTTTTTTTTTTTTTTTTTTTCTTTTTGGGTCCTTTCTTTTTTTTTTTTTTAA
>VZRU01017563.1:1216308-1226833 GCA_013398155.1 Pedionomus torquatus | reverse complement strand
TTTTTTTTTTTTTTTTTTTTTTTCCCTCCATCTGGGTCCCTTCTCTTGTCATATTTCAATGCTCATAAGTACAAACAATTTGGTACACATGAAGTCATTTTATTTCGACAAGTTCATTCCTGGATCGTTGGGGTTGTTTTTGTTATGGGTTTGGTTTTTTTTTCAAGCTAGTTAGTTTTTTCAAGCCAAAGGAGAGTTAGTATGCATTGACTTCTAAATTCTTCCCCTGGCTGAATATATGAGTCATGGGAAGTGAAAATCCTTCCTCTTACCAACCCTAGGGCAGGGATTTAAGGAATGAAACATCAACTAATCCCTTCCACCTTAACACTGCTCCAATGCAATGCTTCATGGGAGAAAAAATAATTGCCAGAAACTCTCCTCAGGTCTCTGCTGTCATGTGCATCTTGAAGTACGCACAGGGAACAGCATAAAAACTCCATCCTGTACCCTGCTCTAAAAAGATTGTGTCTAATCTTTGTTGCAGTACAAGGCGACACCATCCTGCTCTGCCTCGGAAGGAACAGCAGCTATAATACTGTTTGCTGTTTAACTTTCCTTTGCAAAGCCCAAGAATACAAAAGAATAACCCACAAGAAAGCAACGTCATGAGAAATAAGGCAGGTATGACAATTAACCACAGAATAGTGAAATGAATGATTTTGAACTGAACACCAAAACGAACTGTCACAAAACCAGACTGGGGAAAGAAAGTAAACTGGTTGTTTCCCCAAACTACTGAATTACAGTGCTCACAGTCTTGTCAATAGTTACACTAACAATGGCAAGATCTTTGAAGAACTTGGTATTTCAGGTCCCTATACATTAAAATATTATACTATGCTATGGCAATCCTTTATGACCTTATGGTTTGAGCATATCTCTCTGTCATACTGATTGCCAGACACCCTTTGATGTCATCAAGGACCACTGAAATTGCTTCTTGCCTCCCTTAAGCCCTGTACTGTCAGCAGTAGAGCTGCCCTGCACAACCCTAGCCAAGATCCCAGACGACATGCCGGAGAGATGGGACACTCCTCGGTTTGCAGACTCATCAGTGCTTGAGTGAAAAAGGCCTCACTGTTACTTCTTATTTTAATTAATACTTAATTCAAGCCACAGTAAAGCAAAACACAAATAACCATTAATTCACCTTATCTAAACCAGACAACACAACTGCAAGTGTTTTACCAAAGACATAGATCAAAAACCAAAAGAAAATCTAAGCTGACTCCATTTATATTAAGGTTACATCAGAAATGTTTCTATTTTCCTCACTCTCTGATAAGCTGTTTTCTACCTGATAAAACTGTTGTCAAGGTTTTGGTTGCATATGTGCCTATTCATTTTCGGCAGGTAACAAATCCTTCACATTCATAAACCTGTAGCAACACGTATATCAGAACAATGCAAAAACCAAACACGCAAGGGGCTAACTGTATGAAACACACTAGCAGCTCTTGCCTGAGATCAAACATGATGCGATTAACATCCTAGAGTTTTTTGCATGCTGTGAAATTAACAAAAGGCAGCAGAATTAAATCTAATTAAAGATCAATACATTGTGATCTTTCTGCTTACATTGCATAAGTCAAAGTCTTTGTTAGTTTAATAAAACCACTACACTTCCAGTATTGTTTTGCCAAAAATAAATACCTCATTTTGTCAAAATACATTTGATCATAGGTAAGAATCTGACTGCCAGGAAAAAACTGATAAAGAATAAAACTGCATCTTTTCACTTTTTCTTATGGAAGGAAAAAACACTGCCCACACCCTCTCTTTAAAAATTCCGCAGTTTTCCTGACAAAGGTGAAGTACCCATTAAAAATTTTTCCGCTTGTAAACCTTGTGTTAAAACAATACTTCTCGACCCACACCCTTGGTCTAGTTTCACCATCTCATAGTTGTACTGATGCAACTATATGCCCATTCAACCAAAACCTTCCAACATCTTTTATTTTTTCAGTGGTCCGATTCACAGCTGCACAAGCATAACCAAGAGGTGAAGAATAAGCATCTGGCAAAAAGCATAAACCCTTAAGAGCAGCCATGCCACTGCAAAACAAATCAATTCAAAATCCATAGGGATCCACTTAGCCCTTCTTACTCTGTGAGCTATCCGAGAAAAACATTGCAGCAGATGCTACATGAACTAAATATATTCTCTGTCCTTGTTTTTCAGAAAAAAAAAGGAAGAAGTCCAAACAGTGACCCTCGATTAGCAAGCAGCACCAAGATCCTAATCAGATAAGCACAAGATTTTCCATGTATGTCAGTTCAGGAGTTGGCACCCCTCTCCGAACATCTGCCCCAACAAAAGCAGGCTGAAAGACGGGGCCGGGGGGGGGAAGATCACGTCAACAGAAACTTTTAAGCATTGTTTTTAACTGCCATCTCTCTGCACACAGGGATTGCACTGATGACATAATAAATCCTTCCTAAAAAAAATCCACAGTATACACAGCCACTGTGAGGCATAACTTAAACATCCAGACAAAACTGGCTTCCTCATTGCTATAAATACTGAGACAGACTTGTTTGCAACCGAGTCTCCAAATTGGGGTGTGGCTCAATAATCACTAAAAAATCTGAAACAAAAATTCTGTTTCAAGAGCAGTTCCTAAACCAGGCTCCCCACAATTACAAGCTCTGTAAGATGTGGAGAGCCAACTTTGCTAAAACATCATGAAATACTAACACATGCAGGCAAAATGCCAAACTTGTCAAACACAAGCCTCAGTGCTATGAATTGATAGGAGAATTTGCATCATGGAGAAGCTTGTTCTGTTCCTCCACGTTATTTTCAAATGCCTCAGTTCAGCATTTGGGACCACCTCTTTCTGTTCACTACTCACCCATGCGCTCTTTGTTTGAAAGATATTGCCTCCTGGTAAAAAGCCTTAATTGCAGTATGAACTGAACTGCGAGATTTTAAAACTTGTGCTTTAAGTAAGGCGCCTTGATTCCAGCTTTCAACTGCTGAAGAAAGAGACCGACTCGCGGTTAACAAGCAAAGAAAAGCAAGACAAAGAAAGCAAACATGTCTCTCAGCATGCCACAAGCTGCATACGGGAATGATCAAAGACAGGCAACGTGCCTCAGAAAGGGTACGATAGCTTACGCTTTTCCTCTGCTTTGCCTGTTCTGACAAGAAGTTTTGTGATACTCGGCGATTGGATTTAGAAACCCTTAAGAAAACCTGTATGTGTTCACATCAAGAAGAATACAAACACTAGAATAGCTAAATTGAACTCACAGACAGAATCTGTTATCATCTCGTAAAAATGTTCAGAGCGCTATTCATTGAAATGCCACCTTTCCACTGTGTCAACAGCAAAGTTATTTTCAGCTAGTGAAAATGTTTGTCCCTGAAAGGCTGAAACGTTTCCATTCTCATCAGAAAAAGAAGGTAATGAATGTAAGTGTTTTTGAAGACTCGTAACATGCTCTAAAGAGAGCACTTAGTAAGCCCGTACGTTAGGAGCAAGACCTGGTTTGCAAATGAGGGTCTGGTAGCAATACTATTTATTTCAACTGGCACAGTTTTAGTATTGAAAACTGTTTATATCGGCGTAGTTTAATTTCTACACAGAAATAACCGTAAAATAACATTACAATACAGTAACTGCATGGCTATTATAATTCCATAATAATAGCTGGCATTATGTTTAATAATGTAACAGTACATTTAAAGCAGTTCAGCCTATGTTTGCAGATAACCCTTGGATACTTACAGTGGAACACATTAGGCAGATTCTGCTGGACATTCCAAGGAAGATATCCATCAGGGCATGCCAAAGACCTGCTTGATCAGTAATTTTTAAAATTCACGATGGGACTGGGCCCGAGGGCAAAGACAACAAATATCAACTCCTTCATTCAACTACTTAGCTGTAATATGCAGCACAAGCAAAACCAGAAAGTACCCAAGAGCAAACAAGAGCATGGCACCAGGGTGCTTGATGAACAAAACAGAAGTTTTGGCATGTATTTGTTCAATTTCTCAGTTGGCATTTAGCCTCTGGCAGAGTAAGTAGTCTGGTCTAAAACTTTTGTGAATATACTAGTAAGTTGAGTAACTTTACTAGGAAACTCAGCTGCAAGTCACTGCAAAGGTAACCGATCTCGTTTCACACAAATTAAATTTCACTGGAGGAGAAACTGGTGCACTACTACTGCCACCAGTAAAAATTTATTTAATCCCAGTCACACCAGCCTCCTGCCTGGAAATGGTACAAGCTTACCTAGCTAAACTGAGGGAGTTTTTAACGTCTGGACTCATCTGAGTTCAGAAAACAAAGACAGTAAAGGAGCAGACAAAACTGTCAGTGCAACAACTTACTATCAACCAAGTCTCAGTACACACAGGGTACAGTTTATACCAGGACACTAATAGGTCACCTGAGATGCTGAGAACGTTACTCAAAACATAGAGGAAGTGAGTAGCAGAACCTGAAATTACAGAGGCTAATTCAATGACCCATACAGTACCACAAGAGCTATCTCAAGCCACACCTTCCAACCCATCCAAAGCATTTGCCTAAAAGGTTGTCAATACAGAGCTCATGTTAATGGTGGGCAAGACTGCAGTACTTCCTCCTTACTGCCACAGACCTCTGAACGTACCACTGGCTCATAAAAATGACATGAATGAATAAGGAGATAGGAAGTGAAAGTTCTAGGAAGTCTTACTCTTAACCTTGAAAATTGTAGCAGATGCATCAAGTATGCGGCAGAGCACCAGTAGTCTCCTCCCTCTGCTAGATCCGTGCAAGCAGACACACAAAATGCCTTCAGATAGTAAGGTAATGAAAATGGTAAGGGCAAAGGGGAAGAAATTATTTTATGTTAGTTAGAACAGAACAGTGGACCAGACTCTTGCAGTTTAGAAAAGACTGAGATTTACAACCAACAGACATTAGCAAGGGCTAACTGACAGCGTTACCACTCAGCTGGTCACACTAGGCTCTACACATAAAGAAGCAATTTCAGCTGCATTGATCAGGCTATTTAATATGCTTTGGTGAACAGTCTTCAGACTCACAAACTGTTTTTTCAATTCAAGCTGTGGAAAAGAGCATGTTTTTAGACAATAAATTTGGAGTTTTAAAGAAGTAGCTGAAGTTGACACTGCCGTACACAAAATGGCTATGATGATACCAGAGCTATGCCTGAAGGAAAAGTCTGAGTAAAACACCTGATTAAAAGTCTTCAGATGCTGCCAGTAATTTTGTGTTGATTCAAATGATTCTTTGATGAATGGACATCATCTTAAGTAAGCATGGGAAAAGTTGGCAGTGTTGCAGTGCAATCAGACCATAAAGCCAGTTTATTGATCTTGTTATCATGTACTCCAGTTGCAAATAATTGATGAATAGATGCTTTCCAAGTTTAAAGAAGGAAGACAGCTCCTATAGAGTAGGAAAGAACCAAATCAATAGAACAGCAACGTTGCAACAAAGATGCCTTGCTCTTCTACAAAGGATTAGGACCAATTTGCTGTTCTCACCTAACAAAGATGCATTATGTGGGATTACACACTCACTCACAAATTAAGCTACTGATAGAAGCAGATAGGAAAGCACAGTAACCATAAGCAGAAACCATTGCCACATTGATATCCATTGGGATATCCATTTCAGTCTTCTCATGGCTTTTAGATAATTACCACATGATGGCCTACATTATATACAAGACACATAAAAGCATATGCTGCCTAAACACCTAGAGGAAGTCCTTAAATGATGCTTTGCATCACAAATATGCTTTCAGCAGCAAGCAGACAAGAAGTCTTCTCAAGCTGCAACACGAACAACCTACAAAACTCTTCTGAAGTGATAGCAAGATAGCGAGAAAGAATGTCACGAATGCCAGACGATTCCTACAGTAAAATGTGTGTGTGTGAGCACAGGCACATATGCACATGGGAGAGAGCACAAGATAAAGAATGACAAGAGGTTATTAGGAAAAAGCAAGCCCATTCAAATAAATGAGTACTTTCCTTAAAATAGATTTACCTGAGACTCTAATTCTTCCAATTTGCGCTTCCTGGCATGAAGAGCTTTACTTGGAAAAGCCCAGAAATAATTAGAAGTTCCAATTCTATCAGTATCCACCATGCCATCATCAACTAAGCTTTGCAGGATCTCCTTCACTGACATTGAGGCTAATAAAAGCAAAAATACAAAATTAGAACTGCATAGCATCTGAACTACAATTACAATTAAAACTATTTTAGTTACAATAACTAATTGTACTAAATTACAATTAAACAGATGCATTGACAAATCAATCAAGACAGCACCACGTTTCTCCAGAAGCCACTGCTGTTAGCTGCTGACATAGCTGAAAAACACTGCTTTGTGATGTTCATGGATGTCTGCAGCTCCTTCCACAAGTTCCACACAGTGCCACAAAGATACGCTAGTCAAGGACAGTGGCAACTACACAAGCATTACACTTTGTCTCCCTTTTGTCAGTGAATACAGAAGGAAAGAGAATGAGGAACGTATGAAACAACTCAGCAGCATAAGATAAATCCTCTTGGACCTAATCCTAAACCAATGGATCTCATCAGGAGGGCTTTAATTAAAATGACAAACCCCTTCCATTTACAGCTGTGCAGCCGTTTTCGGGTGGGGGGTGAAGCACAAGAGAACATTAACTGTGTACATCTGGATTAGCATTTTAAGATATTTGTAACATTACAGTGAGACATTTAAATCCTCTGTCCATTACCTGAGTACACATAGCGATTTCATAGACTGAAAATCACTGCAAATCAGGCATCTCAGAGCTGGGGAAAAACCCCATCCCATGTTTTAGTGGTTCACCTGGAGCCAGTTGTGACATCTTAATCATCTCCCATTCTGCTCCTAACATCTAACGTAAGTGACAAACATTAGCAAACCGAGGTAGGAGTATGCTGTTGATGTTGCTACAGCCCTGCCATTGACCAATCTCCCTTTCTAGGTATTTTTTGTGTTACTACAATCAAAAACCTACAATTGTGGCCAAGAAAAATTACACTGTATGATCTGTCCCAAAAAAGATTAATGGCTGAAGAGAAACAACTTTTGTAAACACTTACTAATCCCTTTTTCTTTTGGAGCAATCTTCTCTATATCCTTCAACTGGAACACATCTTTCTGTGCAAAACATAAGAGACACTTTACTCCAAATGACAGCATCATCTAAGCTAAGCGTTTTTTACGCTAAATCAATGCCAACAAAAGCAAGTAGGAAACACATTGCATATTTATGTTTTGCTAGGGATTTAGGCTGCATATCCCTCAATAGAATTAGAACATTCTGAGAATTTAAAAAAAAAAACAACTCTTATTGTAACAAGCTCTGATCTTTTCTTTTGTACTCTAAAGTCACCATATTTTGCCTGAAGTTATATTGTAAACCCCCTTAGGGCAAACAGAGCCAAGGTTAGATTCTCAGCACCAGATGCAGCACATTGCTCAAGTCCTTGAACAACTCAATGAATTTTTTAATAGATGAAATATTGTGAATTACTTAGGTCACCAATAGAATTATAGCTCTGCTTTTGGACTTCCAGGTTTCTTCTCCCCAGTGACCTCTCCTAGGTCTGCTCTCATCTTTCTAATGCTCAGATTTCTTCCTCCCCCCATAAACTGCAGTGAGATACTTCCTAACCTTTTGCTCTCCCTCTTACGGTAACAGACCCAAAATGAGATTATTTGACTCCAAGCACAGGGCGCACATTGAGAGCTTAACACCAGCTGTGCACCTCCACACCTGGGGACCAGCTACCTGATCAGAAGCTACTTGAATCAAGTTCTGTTCCTGTAATTTATACGTTTCTGACACAGCATGTCAGTGAAATGTGCAGCTGGATATACAGCGTTCATCTACATTTACAGTTAATCTCCTTTTAGGACCTGTTTTCCCACTGGATGTAAGCACAGAACAAAAATAAGAAAGTTACTTACTGTTTCAAAAAAGATCTCCATCATGCGAACTCTCTTCTCCTCAAAGCTCAGACCTTTTTTCTTGGACTAGGACAGGAAAAAAAAATCCCAACACATTCAGCCATTTGAACAATTAAGATCTGCTCAGAATTCAGGTCTATTTACTTTTAAGTTATATTTGCCATCCTTTAAAATACCTTCCCACTAACCCTACACTTTCAGATAAATTACTTCTTCCAGCAGAATCATTACACCAAGCTAATCCACCTCTTAAAACGAGGGACCTTCTAAATTTGAAGCTGACTTCTCATGCAACCCAATCCAGCTCAAGCCTTAACATTTCTTGGCATACTCAAACAGTTCCTTGTTTTCCCCTATTAGCTTAAAAGTGCGTATTTACACCAACTGTCAGCAATTCACCCAAACGTTTAATAGTCCGTAAGAAGATAAGGAGTATCTTTGGGAGGTTTTGTCTAGGATCGGTTTTTGTTTTGTGATATAGAGACACGAGCGTGAGACGTAGGCCATTTAGGTTTGTTTAAAAAGATAAAGCGCATTTTAAGGTACTACATCTTTCTTCAAATTTCCTACCCAAATTTAGAACTTCAAGGAAACATTTTAATAATGTGTTTATTTCTTTTTTGTGCACTTGTGATTTAAGAAGTGACTAACATGGATTGAAAGAGAAGCAAATGGCAGAAACATCTACTCTCAAACTGCAATCAGTAATACAAAACTGAGAAACAGCCTCCTCTGATCATTTTCAGAGACACTATTTTGACATGCTCCTTGTAAAATTAGGATATAAAAATACTTACTTTGCAGAGAATTGGGGTTTTATTAATAGTGTTTAACATAGACCTCAATGACCCAAAAGCAGTGGCCATATGGTGAATCAGGAGTATTTCCCATTGCCCCACTCCTTTTCATGCTGGCTGTGAGGCCCTGCAACTGCTGTGTGTGACTACAGAAAACTGAAAGGGAGACAGAAAGAGCAAAACAAGATGTTGGCAGAAAAAGGTCTCCCTTTGGGAAAAAAAAGAAAAAAGAAAAAAGAAAAAGATAAATATTGTTGCCCTCACCTCAATGTAAGTGGGGAATCTAATAACATGGTGCTTTGAGAAAGAAGACATGGCTTTATATCCAAGCCCTGACAGAATGGAGTTAATACCATTTTTTACTTCTAAATTGCTGGTTCCTCCTTAAATAAATTGCACAGTAGGGCAGCATAACATTTAAAGTGTGCATCAAGAACAGAACAGCCAGATTGATACAGATTTTAGAAAATAAATTGAGTAACTAGCCTATGCAGCTACAATAACACACAGATATGAACAGAAGCAATTCAGTAGTATAATTAAGAGATAATACTATTAGTATTTTTTAAAGTCTCCTCCCTTTGGCCAGAGAGGGCCTATGTCACACTGACATCAGAGCTGTCTCTTACGATGTCAGTATATTGCAGGATTTGAACTTGGAGCAGCCGTGCACATGCAAGTTAGGAGCCTGAACAGAAAACAGACTGATCTTCAACTTCTTTTATGACTTTAACTTCTTCTCCAATGCTGACAGGCTGAGTTGGGGCTGTTCAGCCTGAAGAAGACAAGGCTCCAGAGAGACCTTATAGCAGATTCCCAGTACTTAAGAGATTCTTCATCAGAGGGTGTACTGATAGGTTGAAGGGTAACAGTTTTAAATTGAAAGAGAACAGATTTAGATCTCGGGAAGAAATTCTTTCCTGTGAGGGTGGTGAGGCACTGGAACAGGTTGCCCAGAGAAGTTGTGGAAGCCCCATCCCTGGAAGTGTTCAAGGCCAGGCTGGATGGGGCTTTGGGCAACCTGCTCTAGTGGGAGGTGTCCCTCCCCCATAGCAGGGGGGTCAAACCCAATGATCTTTAAGGTCCCATCCAACCACAACCATTCTATGATTCCTTCTCCCTGCCTTGCCAAGCGATCCTAGCACCATTAGCAGCAACAGAATAAAAAACATGTGCACGATGTGAAATTTAAGTGGCATTTTTGAAAGCACATGCTTATTAGCTATGTCCCTTGGGTACCAAGTTTCACACTGGCACTCCAAGGAACAGAGGGAAGTAACAGATCAATGTGTTTTCTAGATACATTTTATTAAATGTCGTGTTGATTTCTCTCTCCTCCCTTTTTGCCAGGTGTTCCGCACCCCGTATACAAAACGCAGCAGGCCTACCAATCCTGCTGTGGCTCTGCTAGTGGAGGCAGCCTCTGGTAGTCATGGGATCAGGGAACTGTCAGAGTTGGAAGGGACCTCTAGAGATTACCTAGTCCAACTCCCGCGCTAAAGCAGCATTGCCTAAAGCACTAGAGCACATCACGCAAGATGGCATCCAGATGGTCTTGAAGATGTCCAGAGAAGGGGACTCCACAGCCTCCCTGGGCAGCCTGGTCCAGTGCTCTGTCACCCTCACCGTAAAGTTTTCCTCATATTCAAATGGAGCTTCCATTCCGGCTTGTGCCTGTTCCCCTCGTCCTGCCCCTGGGAACCACTGAAGAGTCCGGCTCCATCCTCCTTCAACCCCCCCTTCAGATACTTAGGAGCGCTAAGT
>VZRU01017563.1:1174787-1216129 GCA_013398155.1 Pedionomus torquatus | reverse complement strand
TTCCACAAAACCGGACCCGGCCCCGGCCCCAGGCCAGGGGGCCCTGAGCCGGGCGGGGGCCGGGGAGACCGGCGGAGGGCGAGCAGCTCCCGCCGCTGGAGGGGGAGGCGCGGGAGGCCCTTACCCGCGGCAACGGCCCCCACGTCGCCAACGAGAGCGGGATGGAAGAGGCCGGCCGGCCCCGCCGCCGCTTACCATGTCGGCTCCGCTGCCGGCGGTACTTATCTTTTGAAAATTCAGAGTTGTGATCTAAAAAGCGCATACAATTCAGTTGCATATTCCATAAAACATACCAAGGTAGAAATGCAAACNGCAGCTGGGCCGGGCACGGCCGGGGTGCTGCCCGGCGGCGCGAAGGGAGGGGAGAGGAAAGCTGCATGAAATTATGCTCTGTTGGGTTGTTTGGGGGTTTTTTTAATACTTTATTCACTTAACCAGGACGCGTGTTTTTATAAATCAGCCTTACCCTACCAGAAAGCGGGTTATCCCTCCTCTCTCCTTTCATATATTGCTTATACTACTGTGTGTGTTTGTTGAAGAGAAGATAACCCAGAGGCTGGTGGACGGGTGATGCCAGGAGGCAAAACTGGGGTTTTGCCCCCAGCTGCCTGTGGGTTACAGGAGGCGCGGGGTTACAGAGAACGCCTCGGGGTGTCAGGGCCATACTTGGGTTTCACATCTGGCATCGCCCATCACAAGTTCTCATTCCATATTCCTCGATACCTACTCATTTTACACTTTGTGTAGAAAGTGCAATTTTCTTGACAGGTGTTGCCGTGATACCTTTGTGATATCCTTGAAATTATTTGAATTATTGAAATCTATTCACCTCCAAAATAAGTCTTAAAAAATATTTTAAGCCACTCTGCCTTTGGCTGTAGTCACTGGGGGGAAAAAGACTTGTTTCTGAACTTCTGTCAACACCCATGGGTTTGAGGGTCAGTGGGATACGCGCTTGATGCCTCCTGGTAGCTGCCTCTCTGCCAGTGCTGCTCGGTTTGTGCTGTGCCTACTCGGGGCCCGGCAGCAAAGGTAAAACATGAACACGTTAATCGTGGACCAGAACAAGAAGTACTGCACCAATAGCCCATGACAGGAGCAGCAAGATGTGGAGAAATAAAACCTTCTCTGCTCATGGAGGCAAAAGCCCTGAGCGCATCTGGTGTTGCTTGGAACAGTTGTTCGTTGCGATGACTGTTCTAGCAGCTTTAATTATCTACACTTCATTTTAATTATTATTTGTTCTGCAAATTACCTTCCGTCAGCTACAGCAGCTCTGGGAGACTGCTTTGCAGCTTAACAGAAGTGGGTTCGTGTCTGCCTTACTAATGCTAGAGTTTAAATTGAAGCAAATGAAAATGTGCAGGCTGAACTGCCAGGCCATCCCCAGGAAGATTTTCCATGGCCTTTGCAAGATGCCCCCTGCCCTGACACCCGAGGTTCTCTTCCACGCAGACCTGACCGTGATTGTGTTCCAGAGCATTACTAAAAATTAAATGCAAGTTAGAAAGGATGTTATTAATACAAAGCTTAACATTCATACAAAGCACTTGAAAACTTCTTGTTCTGTCATATTTCCTTGTGCATCACATTTTCAACTTGCTAACCTGTGATGAAACCTGTTGGCACACCTCCTCATCTCCTGTGAGAGCTCATATTCTGCCGCCCAGCTTTTCCTTCCCTTTGGCCAGCTGGTTATTTCCCAGTGCTCCCTGTGCGGTTGTCTCCCTCCCATCACCATGACCTCCTCTCCTCCAGGATGTGGGGACCTTCCTGCTCCTTCACAGCCTGCGATAAAACCTTTTTTCACCACCATCAGTCAAACCATAGCGATGATATTTGCAAAGCATCTCTTGTGGTGTGGGTTTTCTCCAAGCGACACGTGGGTGTCAGCGCTGCACAAGCTGCTGGGAGGAGAGGGAAGAAGGGAGTTCACTCTGAAGAGGACTCAGTGCACATATCTTGGGGCTTCTGTTCAGTACCCATGGGGCAGGAATGCTCCCGTCTCCCCGTCACACCTGAAAGTAGATTGGCAGCACACACCCAGGTCTCACCCTCAGATGGAGCTACCACACACCTGGAGCCACAGCTGGATGGTGTTCCTCATTTCAGCAGTTGGACATGATCACAGCAACCAAGCCAGCCTGGTTTTCCCTGCCCATGCTCCTGGGGACAGCCAGGCTCAGCTGCCCCAAGCCTGCTGGCCACCCTGAAGCCCTCTGATGGCCAAACCTCTGGACCCAACTTACTCTGTAGTAAGAAGTTCGTGACCACCTCTCACATTCTGCAGTGCTGGATCAAAACGAACTTGTTTGAAAGACATCTGGGTGGAACAGGTCCCAAGCAGAGGGAGAGCATGCAGGAGTCTCTCACGCTTTGTCACATAAGGGTAATTGCCCATTACTGAGTAAAGTGGAATGAACCACTGTTAAAATACATACAGGTGATTTTCTGGAGCTTTAGCAGATTGGGCCGAAGCTTTCTGTGGTAGGTATCTGACTGAGATTTTTAAGTACTAGCCAAAACACTTTTTCCACTCTTCCTGAGGTAGAAAAAATACATTGCTTTGACAGTGTTAAAATATGCTTAGAAGAGCTGAAATTTGTGCCCTCCATTTTGCTTTTACAAAGCTGTAAATGAATTACATTCATAAATTCTGTTTTGAAAGGACTTTAAAGTGGCAGTGGCAGGAAGGTTAGGAAGTAAGAGAATGAAAACTGTCCTACTTTGATTCTATTCCTTTTGTACATATGCACCATAGTGCAGTCCTTAATTACATGGGCTGTTTTTTTCAGCAGAAGGGAAGAATTCAAGTTGAACAGCAGATCACTTTGTTTCCTGAAAAGTAATGGAAAACCTTCTGAGTCCTGTGGCTACCTCCCAGCGTATCTGTATGACTGACAGCAGAGAGATGCTTCAGTAGAGCTTGAGGGTAGAGGACAAGAGCCCTGGGAGATGCTCACCCATGGGAGGTGATACCAACTCCTCTGAGGTCCAAGCACTCTGTGGTGGGATGTGGCCGAGTATCAGGAAGTGTTATGATCCACGAGTATCCCACACAGGCCAGTCTCTGCAGCCTCATTTCATCCTTGGATGAGAGTTTAGACTGTAAGCAGACATTCTCCTTACCAACATCTAACCTGGTGAAAAATGCTGTCTCTCCTGCAAAACTTACTGCTTCCACAGCTTCACTAGCAGAGCTGCTGAAGTAAGCACCTACCAACTCATTGAGGTGAGTAGCTTAAATACTAGATTTTGGGCAACTAGGCATTTCACTGAAAGAACAAGTGAGAATTCAGGTGCCTAGATCAGCCAGTAGATCTGAGGGCCAGCAGCCTTCAACTGGAGGTAGCTGTGAGGAGCAGCAAGTGGTGAGTCTCTCTTCCACCAGCTCAGCTGGGCCTGGGTAGATCATCTGTCCACGGCAGAGCAGCACAGCACAATGTGAGAGAGAACTTCATCCTAGGGAACAATGAAACATTCTTGAACATGCAATGAGATGTTAAGTGGTTAGCACCCTAGAGAGAAAGATCCTGGCTAGTGATGGGTCCCCAAAATATAGGCACTTTTGGCTACTCTCCCTGACTCTCTTCTTACTGGTGAGACAGAGTTCTGTATTCTAGTTTACAGATCTTCTAAAAACTCCTGCTGATGCATTTGGGTCAGTATTCAAGTAACTACCCTGGGAAGGCCAAAGAAGTTGGCCATTTACTGCCAAATTTCCTTGGTAAAGGGCAGCCTTTCCCAGTCTCAACATCCTGCCTGAGTTTGCTCAGTGGTGGAGAGCCTCTACTGTAATAATCCAGGGGACAGTAACAATTTCTTGCCTCTAAGTGAGAAAACATTGGGGATGCAACAAGAATCTCACCTACTCGGCCTTGCACCTTCAGGGCACCCTGTCTGATTTCTTCTGTTCTTCCTCATGGTCAGTTTTCGCATGGGAAGGGACAGGTCCTCTGCAACTCTGAACGTCAAACCAACACTGTCCTGATTCAAGCTGTGGGTTTGTGTGGGTTTTTTAGCTGGCAGCCCAGGAAAGCTTCTTTTAAGCATCTGAACTTCAGGGCAGAGAGACAACATACTCCAGTACATTCAGCAGTAAACCTATATTTTCTGGACATAGGTTTATCTGAAGACTGACAAAGAAAAACAAAACCGTTCCATTATGTTGTAGTAAGTTTGCCTTCAGGAGGGGAAAAAAAAAGGCATCAGAAGATGGCTGCTGACATTCCCTGTGCCTTGCAAGAAAGGATAAAACATGGATTCCTTTAGAGGGTTTGAGGGCACGATCCATGAGAAAGGATGGCTGCTCTGTATTTCAGCTGTCTCATTTCCGAGTGTCCTGCCAGCAAGCAAACACACATCACCAAGTCTGCCCTCTCTACTCCCCTTCAGTGAGACTGTTTCCAAGCCAAGTGATACATCTGAAGAGTCTCTCTCTTACTTCCCGTCTGAGTTCCCAAGTCACCCTGAGTTCTCAAAGGATTCGGGTTTGGAGAGTTCACCAGTGACCAAGAATACATATGTACTATGTAAAATGAAACTTAACATTAAGTTGTTCTCATAGGAAAGGAGTTAAGAGTGAACTCCTAAAGCCAATTTTCTGTTCTTCTGCAGTAATTTATATTTAGTATTCTGCAGCAGACCCTTGAAAGTTTATAGCACAGCATAGCTGAAACGTACTTTATACTTCCATGACGCAAATGGAAAAGCTTCCAATTCATGATCTTACTGCCAGCCATGAAAAGATTAACTTTGATGATTGAACTGAAGACAAGAAAGAGAAGGAGAAGACAGGAAAGCTCTGGTTCCCTACCTTCTTCCCAAGCAGAACTCAAGTCCCTCTTTCCTCTGTCTGTGTAAAAGCTTAACACCTGTTAAACAATCACAGTTTTCTTGGCTTGTGACCTGTGGTGTCAACGTTTCCTTTTGGAAAAAATTACCCATCTTCCTGCATCATGGGGCTATTTTTAGGGACAGTGAGTATGACAATTATAAAAAATAAATCCTCAACCATGGAAATAAGAGAGAAAACAAGCTTTATTTTTATTACTTGAAATTTTTGTGCGTGGTAAAGGTACACATTTGAATCTGGTTTTCCTACATTTTCAAGACAGAGTAATTTTTTTTTTTAATTGTCGGCTAAAGCATCAAGAATACCGTGGCACACAGGAAGCTAAAACTACACACACACACACGCACACACACGCAAACACTTTGATGCGCATCTTTCACCCTTGACCTTAAGGAGACAAAGTTTGTATTTAGCCTCATAGGGATTTTTAAAACAAAAGAAACCAAAACAAAACCCAACAAAAACAACAACAAAAAGAAGCCCAAGGTAGAAGAATATTTCATTATGAGTGTCAAGAGAGTGCAAGGCTTACATGTACACAAAATACACAAGACTGACTTACAAAGATGGAATGTACAAAAACTCTTTTTAAAAAAATCAAGACAGACAGGCTTCCTCCTAGAACTGGAAAGCTGCAGCGTATCAACTGGTAGAGATTTCTAACAGGGGGTGCGGCCATACACTATGCAGATTAGGGAACATTCCCATGTCATAAAGCCAAAGCAAAAGTGTCAAGGGTTAAGGCCGTGTTGCTCACAAACATCAACTGAAGTGCTGCACATTCATGGGAAATAGCACAGCCCCTTAGGAATCTTCCTACTCCAAAGCACAAATGCCTTTTGCGCACTCTCTGCAAACAGGCCAAAAAAATCGCTGTCCATAATTCTTGAAAATTTTCAATATGTATCACGATTTCCTAAGTAGCTGTCACCCACAACCAAGTCATTTCTTTATAGCAAACATAACATATTGGGCACTTGTAGTTCTTATTATGGCAACACTAGATCCTTAGTTACAAAAACCACTGAGATAAAATGGAAAGCCCTCTAGTTTTTACAGAAGAGCATTTACTAATAAATAACTCTCCATCTATTTCAGGCAAATGCTTGCCTAAACCATTTCCCTTTTTCAGCTACACTGCTGCTGGTTTAGCCTACGTAAAAATCCCTTACTGTTTATATTGGATTTATCCGAACAGATCCTCTTACTCTATTCACAAAGCAATGAACATGCAGTTGGTGAGTTTGTCCTAAAATCCTCCAAATTACACAAGATCTGATAACCTTTTTAGATTACTTTTGAATTGAGATTAGTTAAATGAAGCACATACTTTGACCATTCATGCTGTGATGCTAGTCAATTAGCATTCCAGGGAAGTCAAGGGAACATTTGGTTATACCTGAAATCTGGCAGCAGAATGCCCATAAAGCCTTTAATAAATGCTAACAACTCAGCAAATCAAGTAGTGTGATTTTGACATTCACTTAATTGGATGAGGAAAAAAACGGCCAGTTTTTTAGAACAGAATTTCTGCTTTGGGGTCTGCATCTTTGTAAGGTTTGTAAGCCAAGCTTTTTAGCTAAGTTGGCTTCAGAAGCACACCATAAAAGCCATATTTCTCAGCTTCCCAGTGCCAGGCAAATAAAAGTCAGACCTTGGAAGGGAATGCCCTATTCCACTGAATTTGAAAATGTAGTTGGCAGCGTTTGCTATCAGAAGGAATTCCAAATTACAGACATTTTTCAGGTGCAAGAAGGGCTGCTTTGGAGATAAACTGAATAGCCTTTTGGGTTTTCAGATGTTAAGGAAAAAAAAACCCCAAACCTGCATCACCCCTAATAGCTGTTAGCCAGCCTGTAAGGGGGCTGTGTGCAGAATGCTGTATTTCATCTGGGTTGACACAGGTTATATAGAGTCCTGGTAAGCAATACTGTGTCAACAGACTGAAAATCTTTTGGAGAAAAACATATATACGGAACAGTCTTAAGTATACATTTCAATATATAGGTTAGGGTCTGATTTCCGTGCTTCTCAGAGTTCCTGGCAACAGAAGATTTGGAAATTTTTCCTGAGTGGAAACCATGCAGGTGTAGTAAAATGTTATTATAAAAACGCAAATTTGGAACTAGATCTGATTCACATTATCTGTAACTGACAGCCACAGTACATTCTTCATTTTCTTCCTAAGTTTTTCTCTCAAAGAACCTGTGCGACCTCCTTCTCTTTGTTAATAAATACAGTTAAAATGCTACATACCTTTTCTTCATTGCTATATTTGCCATTTAAGGGCATTCCAATGTCAGAAATTCTTTGTTTGCCAGAAGGCTGCTTATAAGGACACTTAGAAAGCAATTACTTCATCATCAGAAAATCTGATCTACAACTTTGTTAAATTTTGATAGGACAGTTTATTGTGTCATGACTGAGATATCATCTTCAGAATTTTAGGACAAACTCAGTTCAAGCAGAGGATATTTTATTCTCTTGAACAAACTTGAGTCTCAACATTTCAGAAATGTTACCACCAGTTTCTTAGCTGCATTATACAGTCCCAACCTTAAGCCTTACATTTATTCCAGTGAAATAAGGAAACTTATCTTTGCGTGATGATTTATAAATTGGCTCTATGTGCAAAAAATAAACACGGGAAAGAAAAGGAAATATCTTTAAGAAACAGTAATTAAAAAACAGACAAAGTCCACTTTTAAGAACATTTGGGTCTGCATTTTTTTACAAGTTAAATGCATCTTTACAAAAAAACCATTAGTTTTTCTCAAATTCATTGAAACAACAACTTTAACCTTTTAGAAATAAGACAAATATTTATAACAAGTAAATTAACAAAGATTCCTTTCCATTTTGCAAACATGCTTAAAATACTACCTTGCTCCTGACCCAATGCCCTTTTGTTTCAAGGCCCTAAAAATGAGAAAAGGAAGACAGTACTTCCCCAGGGTATTGTAGGCATTGGCAGGAAGCTCACCAGCTCCTCATACAAGGTTTAAGAGTGAGCACCACTCTACCTCTATTAGGCTAAGGTAGCAAATCACATTTTCAAGACAGAGTAAGAAATAAATTGATTTGAAAATAAATTTGATTTAGAATAAAGCCAGTGCTACTTTAAAAAGGAGAAGTCCACACTTAAAAAAAAACCCACATTAAAAACAGAACCAAGCCATATGATTGTAAGCATTTTCAATTAAATTAATATTTCAACAAAGATCACAGTAGAGAGATCCAGCAGGAAGGAGGAGGGACATTTTTCAGAGTACTGCCATTGTCAAATGGCATACATACGTTCCAGTTTGCTGAAATAACCTACATGAACTTTTATTTATTTTTTTCTGTCAGTCAGTCATACATACATACACACGTACATAAAACCAATCAAATCAGAACAAATCTCACAGTCTTTCTTTTGTTCTCTAACAAAATTCCCTTTGATGAAGGACTTCAGGAATTGGTTCAAATTCATTCTTATTTGTTACATATTTTTCTCATGTTAAAACAAATAGCTTTGGTAACCCTTGGTTTTCCTATACAACCTCTGTTTACCACAGTTCCTTTGGCTGTATAATGTAGGTCCTCCATAGGGGTACCTCTCTGGCTTTCTGTCCTGTGTGATGCTGCATTTCATTTTATTGGTTAATACAATGAGGTGCCTTAAGGAAACATGGCAATGAACATACACGAAAGAGTGGCACACATGAGGTTAATTGAGTTGACATTGTAATAACCCTGATCCTAATGAACTAGTTTGGTGTCAAAAGGTCTGCTGTTATACAGAAAATCAGCTCTCGCTAATGTATCACTACAATTAAGTTTTTCCAGAGCTTTAGAAATGTCAGGTCTCTGCAAAGTCCTTCCAGCACATTGAGCAAGAGGAAGAGTGAAAAACAAGCACATGAAACAATCCTTCATTAATCCCACGAGTAGGGAATTTGCATTGGTTTTCATAGTGCTAAACGTTGAGCTGTGTTAGGTCTGACGGTTAGAGCTAGACGGATTTTGTGAGACTTAACCTTATACTAAAAGGACCTATTTATTATAGATAGCAAGACTGAAGAATGTTAAAAGTGTAATACCTACCATGATAATGAGATCTAGAAGATTCCCAGCATCATCTCTGGGTTAAATAATGCATAACAAAGATACTTCTTCAAAATTGGAAGCTCTGAGCAGGAGCTATCCTTCGCAGTCTTCAAAAAGCTTTGGGGGCTTTTCCCAAATTTTTCTGATTTTTGCCTGATTAGTTAATTCCAGTTCCGTAAGTTGCAGTTTGTGTTTAATATCACATTGTCTTTATGAATTCAGTTAAGGAGGATTTTGTGTATTAACCCTTACAACAAAAAGTTCAGTGAGAAACCTAAGAGGTGCGAGTCCTATGTAAACAAGTTAAGTTTGGAAATTAACAGAAGTCCATAAGAGACTCATTGTTAAAAATTAACTCAAAAGTAAGAGATATCCTGCATGGGATCTCTAGGACCAGTCTTTTCTTAAGGGTGGATGATTATCCAGCTCCAGAGTTCATTGCTACTGTAAGTATCGATAGACCTTGAAGCAGTGATTTCCAGAGTCTGCAACTACAACATGGCCATCTGAAGTAAGCGCCAGACCTTGGGGACCATAAAGTGGGTCAGCAGAGGTGTTAATGTAGGATAAAAATGATCCACTTCCATCAAAAACCTTTGAGGGTGAGAAAGCACAGAATAGATGTTATGAATAAAAATTAAAAACAGTAGATGTGAGTATGCTCTCAATTGTACCATTACACTTCTCATTTCTGAAATGGTTGATGTACACTAGAATAAACAAGGGCAGAATCTGATCTGTTAATATGCAAGTGTCTATACAAATGTATTTTTTTATTAAAAAGAACTAACTAAAGCTGCCAGGATCTTCAGCAAGAATTAAACATGCAAAGAAACAATAATAAAAAGAGCACCTCATCTGTTCCTTGTTCTAAAAATAACTAACTACAATAAATCAAACTCAGTCAGGAACTCAACCAACACCTTGCTTTCCTAACAAATATTACTGTTGTAGCTACCATGACTCTTATCTTCCCACACAGAGAAAACCAGGAATTTGTTTACACTGTTGACAGTGCTTCCTGAGAACAACTCGTAAGCAGCTTCCACATTTTTATATTCAGTGCAAACTGATACATGCACTTAGTTCATTATTAGATATTCTTTGGCAAACAAGAAGACTTTGTGATTAGCACTTGCAAGATAAAGAGTGAAACACTCATAACTTAAAAGCAGAATATTTTCTCAGCATTTAAAAAAGATGATAAAAATCTGCTGCATTTGCTTCAGGGTCTATACAGATCATTTGCTTTTTCTTATTTTCTACCATGTTTCCAATCTTCCGTTATGATGATTATATATTACTACTACCTCAGCAATGCTTGCAGGTCTCCTAAATCATCAAATAGCTTTTGGGAAACTAGTGGGAGACAAAAAGTCTTGGTCACAGTAACCATCAGAACTGCTGGAAGTCACACTGGGAAGTCCATGATCTGACACCATCAGTTCTAAAAGTGGACAGACCAGCAATGGGGCATGTAAAAGGCTGTGTTAGAAACCACATCACTTCTAATGCTATCCTGTTTTTTGGGAAGTCTGAAAACTTCAGTGGCTAGAGTTATCAACCCATTAGTTTTCTTAGTCAAGCACCTTTGAAATACAGAAATTCTACCTGTATTCGGCTGTTTCCCCAATCTGCTACAATAATATTTCCATTAGAATCTACAGCTACACCAGTTGGTGCATTAAATTGTCCGTTTCCTTCTCCATTTGATCCAAACTTCAGTATGAATTCTCCCTCCTGGTTAAATACCTGTATGGGTTAAAACAAAAACCTGAATATGGAATCATATCAAATATTAGTAACCTACTACTACCATTTCTCCTGTTAACAAAACTGGGAATTGCAGATTTCCCACGGATGCCCCACCCACACTGAAGATGGAAGAAGGGGTGCCCATCTCTACCTCCATTATTCCATACAGTATTTTGCTTCTTAAGATCTTATTCAGCTCAGACACACAGGTGGAGGGCCCCAGGAGCCCTCCTGCAGCTTGTGCATCTTCAATTAAGAAGAGATGAGTGCAGATACAGCACTGGGAGTCATGCTACAGAAATGCAGTTATGCAGATGCACTCTGACTTTCATCATCTATGGAATCATGGCATGCAGCTCTCTCTATGGACAGTTCTGCAACTGAGTTTTCCAGGAAGGTAACAGGTTTAAACAGCAGAAAGATGGAAATGATCAATGACTATTCTGTCAGGACACAACAACGGGACCAAGTGAGATACAATATATGTCATTTACGTAGTACCAGAGCCACCTTTATTTATTTTGGTCCATCTCAGACCCAGGCCCAGCTATGCCACAAGGTCCAACAGTGTTCTTAGAGACACGCCATTGCTTGCAGAAGAAAATACAAAGATCTGACAAGAGCTATGTGCACACTGAAGTACTAACAAGGTGGAAGAAGTGAGGAAGTCATCCTATTCTTGAACACCTACAGTGAACAGAAAAAAAACTTGGAGGGAAGAAAGTAATGAAGTAGCAGGTTGGTGCTTCACATGATGCAAGTAGGTTGGAAAAAAATCAACTAATTAAAAAAAAAACCCACAGGCAAAGATGTATTGCTGTCTCCCTGGATTAAAATGGGCATGGTGAGTGACCGAACAAGAGAAAAGCCTATCCTGAGTAGGATTTTCCACAGAAGATGCCTGAAGGAGGAAATGTGCTTTAAGAGTAACAGGGGAGAAACAATGACACTGAGTGAAAATGTTTAATTCAAGACATTGGTGGCAGGATGAGGCTTTGGCACCCACAAGAGTGAAGTGTATGTATTTATTTATAAATATATTTATTACTTAAAGCAAAATTTACTCTCTGTTCTTTCCCCATCATCTAACAACAGGTAACAGCATCACCTAGATTATAAATTACTCTCCAAAGTGTCAATAATTATCTGTACCAATTTAGAGAGCACTACAAAAATCAGAATCTTTTCCAGTTAGTACCAAATTGTAACAAATAACATTTTTATCCCATTGAGTCACACCAGAGTCAGACAGGAACACTCTGTTCTCATTAGGAATGCAATAATTATAAATTCACTAAGATGCTGCAGTTCACAGATCTCTTCATCTGCCTCTTTTTTTTTTCTTTTTTTTTTTTTTTTCTTTTTTTTTCCATTTTAGCTTGCCCTTGTTCCTAACTCTCTCCAGGCATTCTTGTTACCAGGGCAAGCCCTGCTGGTGGAGGGGTAATTTATGGAGTCATGGGCCTCCTGCTGCTAAACCAGGTAAACAATCTGCTTTAAGGCTCCTGCAGCAATCTTGGTTTCTTTGCTGTAATCCAAACCACATGAGTTGCTACTTCCTATGTAATTCCCAGAGGACAGAAAGTTGCTATTCAAAAGCTAGATGACTGAGCGCTGCTCAGGACATGAGGGTGTCTCTGCACTGATTTCCTATTTCAGGCTCAAATACATAGGTTTTATCATTTCAGTCATGAACACTGAAGGACTGGACTGAGGATTCATCTTTGTGTTCAGTCAGACCAGGCATCCACCTAGCGAGTTGGTAAGAGTGTCGGGTGGTAAGCAGATCCAGTAATCTTAAAGTTTATAGGTATGGAATTAAAGATTATCAGGTATCTTTGTTATAAGTTTATTCAACTAGAAATGTGAGAACCTTTGACTAGGAAATTCAAAAGTAGTTACCAGACACACTTAAATTAGGAAAGAGCATGCGGTAAATAACAGTTAATAAAAACAACTAAGCTGATATTATTTATCTTGGGTACAACTTATGTTTAAGCAATTGAATTCTAGAACACACAGTGGCACCAAAGGCAACAGACTGTATCTCCAATTAAGCAATGCGCTGCATGCAAAGGTCTCTGTGCAGTCCTTAAATCAGATCTCATACAGTGTGATTCCTTGAGTTTTAACAATAGTTTATTTTCCCCAAGAAAGTACCGTGATAAAATAAAAAGCATTCCAAATTGCCATTAATGACAATACCTTGACAGAATGGTTATGAAAATCCGTAACAATAATTTCATTGTTGCTGTTTACAGCTGCAAAATGAGGACCTGCAACACAAAGAAAGAAAATATAATAATTCCACTAAAGCAAAAAGGTTGCATAAATTTAAAAAAAAAAAAAAAAAAAATCAGCCTGCCAGAATATTACATTTGGGTCTGAGTAGTAATAGTGAAATTGGGAATATCAATTTCAAATTAAGACTAATTTAATTTTGTGCTTTAAAAAGCTCATCATGCCTTTCTGTAAACATAAATAATTTCTTTTTCAACCAGGTGTCAGCTAGTGCTAGCAGTAAGCATTGTTCATTCCTTCCTCTCTCAGATGACTACATAGATATTTACGTGTTTAATAACATGAGAAAACATGTAGTCCTAAGGCATAAAGTTGTGCAGACACTGAACATGGTTCTCAAAAATGTTCATGTAAAGTCTCAATTGAAATTTGCTATGCCTTCTGTTCTCACTTCACAAAATCATTTGAGCAAACAAGTTTTAGGATAATACAAAAGTCACTGTCAGGAAACAAAGTTAGTTTTTTGCTTTACTTTGTGAATTGAACTATGTGCATAAACTGGGATAAAAAACAGTAGCTTGTAAACAGGAGAGTACCTGAATCAAAACACTTGCTGCTATTTTGAGTTACTACACAGATCAGAACTCAATTTGCACAGTTTATCAGTGTAAACTATAAAATGAGTGAAAACCTTTACAATGAAAAACATTCAAGTGATGACAATTCACCTGGTTTATGTAGCCTGCCACCAAGGAAAGGTGAAACATTTCTCAAATGTGCTGCTAAGAAGTGTTTGCATGCTTATTTTCAGGAGGTATTCTTACAAATTTTGAAATTAAAGAAACTGAACATAGCCAGAAAATTTTGGTGATTCTTAGCTGTGCTGGAGCCAAAACTCTCATAAAGTATATATGTTTGGTACTTGAGTCGTAAGACACTACAAGAAATCTTAAGTAAGATAAAAGCACTTATACCATTGACGCTATTTCTTGTGCTGTGAACCAGTGAGAACATCAGACCAATCTGTAACTACTTATTCAGAGTGACACAAGACCTGCAAAATAACCTGCATATGTAATTTGGCATCATCGTTTCTCATTATGAAAGAACAGCTATTCACTAAAAAATATATGAGTTGGTTTTTTTAAACTTAATTGCATGTTCTAATTGAAAGATGGGATGGGCAAGCAGTCATTTGAATATAAGTGGCAATTTCCCGAAACTGGCATTTTCTGTTTGCATAACTGAGTCTTCCTGATCTCAATCTTACAGTGTCCCGTTACGCTCATCTTCTAATGGGAAGATGCCACTTAGAGCATTGTTTAACATGTATCTGATCATTGGAAACACAAAGCACAGTGTTTGAGTTGATTATCAGGAACAGCTGAGTGTGCGCATTACAAAGCATTTATAAAATGCTAGTTAGGATCAGTCTTTCTTGGGTCACTGATCTGAAATGCTTCCAGGCAGAGAGGTAGATAAAACAATCTGGCTACAGCTACATTTGCAGAACAGATGTTGCAATCTTCCTGACCAATTAAAAGAACGGTGAAGTGAATAGTAGCTCTTTGTTTGGTAGAGCTTTCCCCCCCAAGAAAAACAAGTAGGATATAGCATCTTCAACATGCTCAAACATCATGCAAATGTGAGCAGAAGAGGCAAGAAAAGGGGATTTACATATTACCATCAAGTGTACCTGCAAACTGCTTGTCACCATTTCCTCGACTACCGAACCTGGTGACTATTTTCCCATTGGGCTGGAAGATGAAGACGCAGCATGCTTTATTGTCCACTACAATGATGTGTCCGTTACGATCCACAGAAACACCTTTAGGGCCCATGAGCTTTCCAGACCCAATTTTGGCCTAAAAAGGAAGACACAAAACAGGAAATCATGTTGGCAGGACAGAAATAAGGTAGTACAGTTCAAAGACTGTATTACAGGCACACAGAGGGATGGAGAGATGTTTTTGTCATCAAAAGTTTCCCAGAGGTAAGTGATTGTTTTTATCAGCTCTTATTGTGCATGTCATAATTTTTTCTTTAGCTGAAAACAGACTGCTTTCTGTATGTCCTTCGTAGAGTTACTCAATTACTGAGTCCAAATATACAACTCCTGAGAAACACAATAATCAGATTTGCATGTCTTGATAAACTACAGCATCTGTCAGAAACCAAGGCAAGTGGCTGTATAACCAGCACTAGTGTACCAGCAGGACAGGCAGACAGGCATAAAGGACTTCTGCCTCCTATCCAGCAACCACTTTGTTATGGATGGGGAAACATGCCTTTAGCCTGCCTGCCTCATCAAAGCACTCAGAGCTCACCCTATTAAAAGAACGGTGAAGTGGGGTGTAGGCTATGAGACACCATGCGGCTTCTGAGTGCTCTTGGAAAGAAATTAAACAGGGCTAAAGCTGAAGCTAGTCTCTGTATCTTCCACCAGATCCCCAAGAGATTGCTTCAGTTGCTGCTTAGACACCTGAAGTGTCAGCTGAAACCTGCAAAGAAGATAGGATCATGCAGCCAAACAGCAAATAAAGTAATATTTGGAACACTAAACAAATCAAAGCTTGCTCCTGTCTTAAGTAAAAAAATTTATTTCAATCATTTTAAACAGGCCTTGTGACCACCAAAAACATCTGCCAGCATGCTCAGCAACAGGAGGGGAACTGTATACAATATTCCATATTGTATCAAAGGAAAACCCTTCAGTGGGGGTGAGGTGGAACTCACACACAGTGAATTATTTGGAAAGGCTAGAGAGCTGTCAAAATAAATCAGAAACTGTTACAAGCATTCTTTAGGAGGATCAACAGAAGGTGATCTAAGCAGATCTAAGCAACAGCATTCCATCTAGCCCAGAGAAAGCAGAAATTGAGGCAAATCCTTCAAAGAACCAATGAGCTACCTGGGTATATACCCAGGAAGATTCTAGGATCACATCGTAACCCATTTCAAATTTTTCACCATTCTGCTCTTTTTTTTTAATATTTTTAATATTTTTTCATTTTTATTTTAATATTTTTTTTATTTTAAACTACATAAAATCAGTTCAGTTTTGACATCTTATTTAAAAAAAAAAAAGGCTGTAAAAACACCACCTAATTGTTTGGGGGCTTTGTTCTTGGAATGGAGAAACTTGCTTTCTGGTTTTGGTTGTTTGCTTTTTTCAAATGATAGACAGATTTGGAAGCAGTTATCCAGGTTGGTTCCAGCCTCTTCACTGTGCTGGATATGCAATCCACCCAACAGACTGTGTTGAAATGATAGAACCCAGAACTTTCAGACCCTGTAGTAACTTGTGCAAGACACATCCTACAAACTGAGGTCTGTCTCTTCGGTGGAAAACATAATTTCCTGTTTTCACTGGAATTTAAATGAAACAGATACTAAGAGATTACTCATTTTTATGAAACGAGCATTTTTCACCTCGCTGCCTTTGCAGGGTGGGACAGATCACCTACAACAAGCAATGCTTCTGACTTCTCTGCCCCTCTCCCCCTCCCTCCTCCAAGTGGTGAGGAGTAGCTGAAGTTCTGTTAGCCTGTGACTATCGGGGACAACCCATTACATAACTCATTTCTTTCAATTCCCCAATGTTTTCATAGCAAAAAAACATGTTAGTATCTGAAGGAACTCAACTGTCTTTAGGAAGCACCATGCTCCTATTCCACGTCACACTCAGGTGGGTGGGGTTGCAGGTTAAAAATAGGAGCCATCCCAAAGTAAAGCCATCTAGGTTCCCTGGGGCTGTCTGGTACAAAGTCACCAGCGTTACTACACAACATCTTTCAGTTCAAATAAGGAAAACTCCAGGGAGTAAGTCTTCCAGTTTCAAGACTACGGTTAGCCACATGCTATGATCATGTGTCTCTTTTATGTTCAGGTACATATGCTGTTCAAAATTGCTAAATATTTAGGCAAAACCTACCTAATTAAATCATGCTAAAACATCCCGAGGGAAAGCTACTAAAAATGACTTTGTGTTCACCAGAGGAAAGATATGAGCACTCTTACAAAATGTATTCAGGTTTGCATAACAACAAAGCAGCAAAAACATAAACCAAATGCAAATTTCCTTTGGGGTTATTACATCATATAACCTTCTTTCCTCTGGGATGCCCATGTGTTTGTCTGCTTGTGCACTGCACCACATCCTTACCACCTTTCCAGGATTCCTATGGAAAAATGACTCAGATTCACAAGTACAGTGTCTTCCGGCCCATATAAATACATTAAAAAAAAAAAAAAAAACAAACCAGGAATAAATCACGTACTACATTAATGAGCACTCAGTGCTGAGAAGAGTAATAAAAATCACTAATCTTGGGCCAGGATTTAAAATACAATTTGTGGCCAGCAATAAATTATGCCCAGCTAGAGTTTGCAGTGCTTTTTACTAAAAATCTCTGTTTCCAGTTTAGATCAAAATATGCTGATGACACATTACCGAGTCTGGCTGAACATATGCTCTGTATATTTTTATTTCAGAAGGTTTCTTGGAATTATAGGTTTGAGTATTTAGAACAGAACATTATGAAACCCAGTCACTCCTGTTAAGGGTATGAATGGAAGTATTTTCAGACTTTTCTGCCATTTGAAATGAATAAAGTATAATGAATCATCTGAAGTCTTAATACAAATAGTATGTTTAATCTAATTCAGTCAAGGGTATTATGTCCCTTATTTTATAGGCTCTTACTGGTTTTCAAATATGTGTTTATAAAGTCACCCTCTCTGGGTGGAAAAAATTTTACTGTGGAATATTCCTAGAGGTAAAAAAGACAGCTAGTTTAGTACTGTAGAAGTAGGCACGTTAGGGCTCTTAGTCTAACTCCACCATCCTATTGCTGTCTGAAAGGTTCACAATTATCAAGAATTAATTTACAGACTTTCAACATACCTTCTTTTCCTGTTTGAAAACTTCCCTAATATGGAGATACAGCTTTGTCACCCATTGCAATGTCACACAATAAATGGATTTATCATTCATGTGATTGTCTTAATTCAACTGTGACCACTTGACCACACTTCACAGAACTATTCCTACCTGAACATGCAACCAGCTTCAAGCAGCTCCCTTCTTATTTTTTCTAACGAGACAAGGAAAAAAAAAAAAAAAAAGTCTGGACAGATAAAATGTTTCCTTTCATCTTTTCCCACTCATCTAATCTTAATCTTAACTTGATTTGCAGCCCTGTTTGGCTGGTAACAAGTTATCTTAGATACAGCCCTTCAAGACTAGAAAGTAGCTCTCTCCTCAGAGGACCAAGAATCATTCTCTTGGCTCTGTTCTCCAGTTCCTTCACTAGGTTTGAACACTACCACTGGCCCCAAAGCTGATACTGCTGCTTCAGCATGCATTCTGTTCTTAGCCTAGCAATATGTCTTCTCTAACAGTTTTCTTATACAATTTCAGAGTAATTTACAGAGGAAGCTGGCACTGTTAGCTGCCTTTTATAAATGAGGGAAATAAAGCACTGGGAAGTGAAATGGGAGATCACTAGTCACCTGTGAGACCCATGGCACAGCCAGAAATGGAAGCCCCAATTCCTAAGACCCTATCTGAGGCTTTAATGTTCACAGGATAATATAAGACTTTCATATTAAGAGACTCATGTTTTGGTGTAATCTTGGTGTAAAATTAAGGTTTGTCCACTGCTGTATTATGCAACTTTTACAGCCTGAGGAAAATGGAGCTCTGTCTCTGTTGCTCCTAGTGACTGAGGAAAGTGACACTTTTCTGCCTGGCAGTGGAGGCTGCTGGGGTGAGTTAGCGCGGTGCTGTCATCAGGAAGATGACTGGGCCTGGCTCCAGGGGAAATTTGCTTTCTGGCTCATGTGACTATTAAAATGCTGCTAAGGGAGAGTAAATTCAAGTAAATACAGGAAGAAGGCGACAACACCAAAAAGTTAGATAAAGTTCAAAACAGTCCCCTTATAATGCCGAGTTAACAACTAGCAGACCACCCACAAAGATCATATACAATGACTTGCAGGAACAGTCATTTGAAGGGAAACACTCTTATCCTTTTATCTATCTCTCTGCATATCTTTGCAAGCATTGCTCAGTTTAATCTGACAAAGCCCCTACAAAAATGACCACTGACAGCACACTAGAAATTACAAGGCTTTGCCCAGATTCCCACAGGATAGACCTGTTATATCCATGACCTGTGCTTTAACTGTATGATTATACTTGCCCTCCATATGTAAAATACTTCTACAATTATTTTTTTCCTAATAAATATGGATTGTTGTATTCAATCTAAAAATAGTACTTTGTATCACTGATGTTTCATCTCTCTTTTTATCAGTCTACTCCCGAGAACTATAAAGTCCGATGCATTAACTGTATTAACCACACAAACATTGCCAACTTGACATAGCTCTTACAATGCAACAAAAACATTGACTAAAACCAAAGCTAAGCTCTACATCAGAGGAACTACCTTAGTAATTAAATTTTTTTCAATACCTGTCTCTCTGCTGGTAGTGTATAGCACATAGGGTCCTGGCTCCTGCAGAGCCATGGCTTTTTCCTCCAGGGCTGGCACCATCCGAAGTGCTGGATTTACAGCAAGTCTTGAGAAGGAAGGAAAATGAGCCCTCCATGCTCTGTGTCCAGATCATGCCAGTTCACATTAAAGATGTTAATAATTATTTAAAATACACTCAGGTTACTCAGAATATTTGGATTCTTAACTAAATTACATCTTTGCTTGGTTTTGTTTTGGTGGTATCACCTCATTCAAGGACTTCAGCCAAAAACAAACTTCAGCTACCTGTGTAGCCGGTATATTTTCCAAACTAGTTCACAAGGAAAATCATATATTCTCTGCAATTGCAAGTAATTTTTATTTTTCTAACACTTGCACTGCACATTAGTACTGTTTTATTTTAGCTTCAAGCCTACAAAGGACCTGGATACTTCTAAAAGAATCCACTTACCTGTTTTCCAGATGGAGGTCACCGAGGGCTACACAAGCATAATTGCTTATTTGCTATAGCATCGTCACTTTGCAAAGACTGTGCAAAGAAAGGCTATTTCTTGGTGCACATGTGAGCAGATGAGGACCTGAACTTTTTGATTATAAGGTCACCAGAAAATGAGCCAAACAGGAAATTTCTCTCCAATGAAAGACTCTAGAACTTAGTAGCTATAGGATAAATTTCCCTGCAGGTCCTTTATCTCACTGACCAGTAGGTACTGCTAACCTCTGCTATGGGTGGCATTTTCTAGCATGCACTACAGGGCTTGGTAAAATGCATCCAGGGAACAGCACCAAATGGAGGCAATCTTTCATTTCTGGAACTGCATCTGAACCCAAGCAAAATAAACTTTACAGGATGGCAAGCATCTGTGTAGCATAGCTGCCTTCTTATTTTACTCCTATTAAAGGGATAGGAATTGCTATGAAAATAAGAGGTGCAGTTTTGTCAGAACTTCTGATTTCAAAAACCTAAGTCATTACTGCCTTTCAGCAGTGCACATCACCCACCTAAACCACTCATGTCTATGCTGTAGCACCGGAACAACAACATCATGGCTAGCCATCCTTGCATTTACTACCAACAGGATCTTACATACATTATACATTTAATTTGCTGATAACACACCAAATAAGTAGATTAAGTCATCATCAGTTTTTTACCTTTTTCTCCTCCATATGTCACTAAGGAGCCTCATCTCCTTCTCATAAGTTTTTGTGTTTGTTGGTGTGCATATACATATATGCACACACCTTTCTGTATAATCAGAATGCTAATGATATGAGGATTGTTGAGCTAGTCCAACTAGACTTGATTGCATTAGCTAGCCTTGACTATATGGAAAGGCATCCAAGCATCTTGCATTTAGAACTGTAAATTGGAACATACTGTCTCTATTTGGTATAACATTTGCATCACAGCTGTGATCTCTTCCTATTAATTATAAAACGTGGCTGTGTCATGGGTTTCTACATCAGAACAATGGAATTTGGACTAAGTTACAACCAAACAATGTAGTTTCTTGACAAAAAAAACACATCACTTTGCATTCCTTTGTAAGATGGAGAAAGCTCAGGAGTGTTCACACAGTAACTCGTACCTTAAATTTTCCATCTGATGAGAATATGCTAACCCATTTGTTATCATAATCTGCAATAATGATGTCACCACTGGGATGCACAGCCACTCCTGTTGGCCGCTGCAACTGGCCAGGAGATCTTCCTCGTATGCCAAAACGGCTTTTGAACTGACCATCATTGGAAAATATCTGTAACAGAAAACATTCATTTTAAAATTAAGTCTGCACAATAATATCATCTATTTCTTGGAGCTTAGACTTTAGGAAGTCACTAATGAACACTATAGTCAGGAAGAGAGTTAGGAACATGAAGCACTTTCGCATGGCCCATTTTTGAAAGTGATATGCCTAATTTAAGAAGGGGCTTCCACTGGGACCCTAATTTCAAAATAATTAAGGTCTCTGCACTTACATTGCACTGTTTCATCAGTGATCTCAAAGTACTTTACAAACATTAGTGAATTAAGCTTCAGAATGTCCCTCTCAGCTGAAAGGAAGTGGTACTATTCCCATATTAGAAATGAGGAAACTGAAGCACTGAGTGACTTGGCCACAGTCAAACACTAAGTCTGTAGAAATTGTAGGAATAGAGGCTAAAAGAGGGATTTGACTTAGGGATAAATACTACACCATTTCTTGAGAGATGCTTTAGTCACACAAAATCTAAGTCCACTGGTTGTGTCCCCAAGCCAGGTAATTAGACACTGAAGCTCCTCTGAAGTGGCTGCAAATGACCAAGTGTGAGGGTACTGATGAATATTTGACTCTGTCTCTTTGAAAGGGCCTGGAAATGAGTTCTGACTGCATGTGGCTTACTGGTTCTCACATACTGAAGAACAAACCACACACTGCTGCCTTGTTCATTGCTACCACATGGGCAGCCTGAAGGGTGACGACAAATTGTTAATGGGAAAAAAAAAAAGATACATAGCAAGCAAAAGAAAAAACACAGCTGGATTTTCACACAGGTTACAGAAGCCAAGAAATCATGGGTATCAGGGGTGCCACCACAGAAAAGATTTGATCATGGTATCAGAAAGAAAAGTTAATGAAGTAGAATAAAAAGCCATTTGAAAATTACATCTAAATGTTTATATTTGCACTTGTATTTGCTTAAGAAATTATATTTGTAAATATGGAGTGATAAATTTACAATGTAAAATTATATTTACAAAAAGGCATTTTTCCAGATTACTGTGCCACTTGTTTTCTTCATTCATTGCTAAACATCATAATGAAGGGAAATAAACCCTGACATACATACTAGATATAGTGTAAATCTGAAAAAGATAGCTGCAGGTCAAGAAGATGGAATAATAATGGATGATAAAGAAGTTGAACTTCCTCTGTATTTTCTGTATCTACTCCAATTGTACAAAACATGTCGTTCCTGAAGTATAAAGAAGGCAAAGGTGTGGGGGTGGGGAGAAAAATGAAAATCCTGGAAGTGGTATGTCCTCATACCTGCACACACTGGTTGTTACTGTCTGCTATTAATATTTTTCCATTTGTAGATGCAGCTACACCTTGAAGATTTGTAAATTCCCCTTTGTTTCTTCCTTTGGTGCCTAAAATTGAGCACAAAGTACATAAGAAATCAGGTTAGACAGGACCAATCACTTAGGACCTAAATGTCAACATATGCATGTATTACGTCCTTGATCTATTCTATTTTGAAGAGTTCTTATCACTGTTACAACTTCAAAGTATTTCAGTAACAGATCCACAATTCCAAGTAGGAGAAAGAATTGTTCTTACTCTGACATGTATGCCATCTCAGCCCCCCTCAATGTAATTAACCTCTTTAACCTTCACAGATGAAAATGTTCATGATTTGCCTCTTGCATGAGGTAACAAGTAAAATGTTTCTTCATAACTGATGGACTTTTTTTAAATTGTGGATTTTTATTCAACTGAGAAGGCAAGGACAGAGTGGTACTGTGGGAACACACAGACAGAGGCTAAAATAAGAATCTGGATAGATGACAGGATTTTAGTACAATTAGCTAGATCTCCTCTGTGAAGTCACAAAATTGAGATAAAATATATCAGTGATTGCTCTGGATGGGGCCATTTCAAGACAGGGAAGTTTCCTGTTCACATAGTTTTTAGGCATGGGCTTTAAAAATTCCCTTAGAAGGAAAACTCAGATGAAGAACTGGTTTGAATGATTGGGACATGTCAGCCATGAAGACCAACACGTGAAGACTGAACGCTTCTGCAAAGACCTTCATTAGACTGTTCTAATAAAGCGTTATACGCACACAAAGAGGTCCCATTTTACCCAGGACAAATGCAATAGTGATTTACATAGAACTGTAAGTCTTTTCCCAGGTGGCTTAAGGCAAGAAGAAGCTGTAAAATGTCAATTTTTAAAATGTCAATTTTTCCCAGAAGTTTGTTCAGTTTAGATGTCTCATTACTTAAATGTTTGTTCTGAGACATTGTGAGGAGAGTCACACAGCAAACTGATGTCTTTAAAAGGTCAACCCTAAAGTGCCTGATACAAATTACACCTGGAGCACAGAAGATTCCATATTCCTGCTTTGTTTGTAAAGAAGGCTCAGGGGTCCTTAGACAAGACAGCAATTATGATCTTGGACTCCAAGGTTATTGATAATGAATGACCAAATTTTGAAAGAAAAAGAATCTACAAGCTGTTCTTTCCAAGACTTGGATGGTGAACTGTTTTTTCTGCTGAAGTATTTTTACATGCATTCACTAACGAGACAAGAGACACTGCTTGGTTTCAATACACGGTTTCAAATGAAAAACTTGTATTTTATTGTAAAATAAAATAAATTTTATTTATTCACAAGCTCTTTGATTAGAATTGTTCTGACTGTGATGCCCAATATAAGACATACATTTAAACACTAATCTGTATTTAGCTTTCATTAAGGGTGCATACTCTTAACAACCCTTTTTTTTTCTGCTGTGGTGATGGCTGTGGGGTCACTGACTAACAAGTAACATTTCATTCCTCTGCACTTGGTGCTGCAAGCATGTATGTCCCTTTGTTTCAAGGCCTGTTTTCCTGAACTCCATGTGCTCCATCCACTAAACAAGGCGAATACTTCTCAATTTTTGTACTGCAAGAGGAAAGTACGTATTCAGGGAATAGTGAGTTACACACCAATTACATTACCCATACTTGATCCATTTCTGTGTATTCTTTTAATGAGCAGTGCCCGAGGGATACATGCAGTAATTTTTTTCCACCATATGCTCATGGTAAGTTTCCTTTTTGCTTTTTAGCCAAAAAGAATGGATGAAAAGGGAGAAACATTCCTTTTACTACCAAGAGTAAAGGGAAAACATTCGTTAGAAAAGAGGAGGAGTAAGCTAGAGCATCTGGAACCAACTAGCATGAATTTTATGGAATGTATGTTCTTTACCCTTAGAAAAACGTTCCTGAAAGTCAAGGAATTTCATTTTTAAAGATAAGAGAGACCTACATAAAGAGTTACTCTGAGTGTTCTTCAGTGGGACCTTGTAAACATACATCAAAGGAAAAATAGAAGAAATTACTCAGGAATGACATAGTCGTATTTCACAATAAGTTTAAGAAATAGTCATTTATTAGCACTACACTCAGATGAAATTCAACTTCATGCAACATCTTTGTACATAGTGCTTTGCAGCTATGAAACCCATTGCACAGGTTCAAATTTGCACCCAGGCCTTTGTACAGTCCTCTCTGGAGTGGCACAACTTTCTCTGAAGAAGAAAGCTGAGGTTAGTGAAACGCAGCTTATTTCCTAACTTATGTTCAAGAGAAGAACAGGTAACTGAACTTTCTGATCTGAATCCAAGCACAGGCAGTGGCAGCAGTTCAAATGATGAGAGGAAAGTAAAGCATGTCAGCCTCTGGAAAAGGAGGATCCTGCAAATGACTGTAATACTAAAGCATGACGGCTCCTTCCTGTAAGCAGAGATTCCTGCCTTATATCTGCCTGAGAGATGGTCTTCAGCAGATCTTTTACTGCAAGATACCACCCCTCTGTACCACAGCACCCCATGCTTTGCCTGTCTTCAGTCATGGGCAGTCACCCATCACTCCTTAGCCTAGGGAGTGACAACATTTCAAAACTGAAACCAACATTTCAAATGCACAGGGCTGGAACCAGAAGACAGTTGTGGGATCCTCATTCCAGTGCTTCCCAAGCAGCCTTAGTTTAGAGATGAAAGCTGCCTTTTTGCCCATCATTACCTCCCTACTGTTCTGAGCTATGGCGGAGCACGGAGAAGGAAAAAGACCGTCATTTTACTGCAACTTCTGTGGCAAGCTGATGGGAGAGGAAAGCAGGGTTTTTGAAAGGGCAGGCTGAACAGAGTTATTAGGAAAGAGATGTATGGCCTGTGGAACAGCTCCTTTTATACCATCTTTGTATGCAGATAACAAGCAATCAGGTTTGCCTTAGCCCTATATAATTCCTTCTGCTATTTCTCAGCATAGCCTGTACAAACCAAATAACTTAACTTTGATGATATGCTTTCAACAAGATAGTATCAATTTTCAGCTCAAGACAATCTAGCACATGTAGAATGCTTCATCATTTCAATATTTTATTCTTGCACAACAGAAACCAGATTAAATCTCACCAAATAGAAGGGAAAGAAAATAATCTAAAAGCCCATTAACATACAGAAGATGTTAAAAATTATATCATGTAACTGCAAGGAGAATCTACTTTGTAAGTCCTGGACATCTGGACAAATCTCTTGTACAATGTACATTTTTGATGCTCATAATAATAGAAGGAGCGTTGTTTCCTTTTTAAATTTTATTGATATGAATAATAACCCCCCTGGCTTGCTAGCCTAGATTTATCAGCTTCCTAGAACACAAAAAATATTTCACTGCCCCCAGCAGGAAGCAAATGGATGCAGAAAGAAAAACCCTGCAGAAAGATTAGTGGGGACAGATTAATGGGGACACTTTAGAGGTTTTAAGTAGCCATTACATGTTGCTTAAATACCATTTCTTTCCTGCCTACAACACTTCAAATACTGCTTGGACTGTTCTATACGTGGTACTGAAAAATGGATAAAAGTAAACGGCATGGAAAGGTCTACATTGATACTGCATAGACGAGCATCAAGGAGTTGTTTTCTCATTTGCTAGCTTCATTTTGTTTTTCCTCAAGAGTACCAAAAGATATTTATTCAAACCTTACACACTGTGAGCATGTGATGCCCCCCTCTCTTGTAATAGATACAGCTGAAAAACAAAAGGTTCTGTAGTAAAACTGCACTGAATCAGATTGTTAACAACCTATGTGCTTATTGTAAAATAAATGCCAGTGTTTCAAATCCAAGGTCCTATGCAAATCTAAGTTTTAAAATCAAACAGTCTGCTTGATGAAGGCACACAATGTTTGTAACCTTTAAAGAGGAATGAATAATTCAGTAGGAACTCTGGCAGGTACTCCCACACACTGTTGGTAGTGAAGTTTGGGCTGATTTGTATTAATTTGCTTTACACAGCATCTGTCCCTAAACGCTTGGCCAGGACCACTTCTGAGCCTTGCTTATACAGCAAAGCCCCTGCCGCCGCATCTAGGTATGCACAAATCCTAGCAGTAGGTGCACCTCAGAAGCAGTTCTTTGTTGGTACAGCAGCAAAATCCCAAATGACATGAGTGGAACAAAGACCAAGTCTTCGTCATCAGGACATCAGACCCATGCTGAGATCAGCAATGTGATGTCAGAGTTCTTCAGACACTGCTTGATACAGGTATGCAGTCAAAGGGGCTTCTGTATTTCTTATATCATTCTTTTGCACTACCATGGAACACCTACACATGCACATTCATTCCTTCTCCAGTGTCCTTAGCCAGGCTGTAATTTGGCCAGGACATGACTTTGCTGGAAAGGCAGTGAAGGGATGAGGGAATGGGAGGAAGCAGATGCTGCTTCTTCAGGAAAAGGTCCTCCTTGGTATGGACCATCCATACAAGGGGGCCAAGTGCAGATGGAAAAATACACTATTTTTCAAGGAGATGTGTACCCATATAGCCTGCTTGTATTTTTTGTAAAGCTCGGAAAGTATGTATCTGTAGGCAGCCTTGTTCCTTTCAAACAGGACAGCCCAATACATAGTTTCAAGCAGAGGCTGTCAGAGAGAATTAAAGAAGAAACACCTGATCAAGAATCCCTTTGCTCCCTCTAAGCCTGCTTTTAAATTGCACTAAAGCTATTATTATGCAGGCCTTGTTCATGAATTTTTATATGGAATAAATTAACATTAAATAAATTAACTCCTGTTTGCAGGCAGCATTGATAACAGACCAGTAGATGATAGCTACGTCTAGTAAGGAGGCTGACAGAAGATACTGTTAAAGGCACTTTTTGTTTCTTAAGTCAGACTGATTTACACACATTAAATGTACCACCTAAACTTAGATGCCTAGATGCATGACCGAACAGACAACTAAACACAGTCTGAGGAAAAGGAAAATTGAATTTGCTAGCAGAGAGCCAACTCTCCATCTGGCTGTATCTGATGCCAATTTTAAGTATAAATAAATTAAGAGAAAAAGCGGTTGAAGTGGGAAATAGCACCACTACTGCTAAACAATGTCGAAGAACACAGTCATGAAAAGTGCCAGAAGAGAAAAAATACCAAGGCATATGGCACAGCATGGCAGAGCTAGAGCATAACATGGGGTTCTGGACACAGCAGCTACCTCATGCCACCTATGGCTCTTAACCCTCCTTTGGAGGACATGGGAGAGGTTTACTGGGGAACGTGGAAATGGCTGACACTATGAACATCCCTCACCTCTATTTACTTCTGCTCAGCATGGGTCTAAGGCATAAAAGCAAGGTAACAGAAAAGAGCTCTCCCTCTCACTTTAGCACTTCCTACCACTTGTAGGGGTAGTATAAAAAACATTGTGCACGGATTATTTTCTGGGTATCAGAAGCATATTCTTGTTTTAATTTGTATAGACTAAGTACATGGTACACATATACTACATGGATACACTCTTAGAGATCACACCTGCTTACAAAGAATAAAAAAAAGGTTGATGATATAAATTATTGAGAGAGGAGGAAGCAAGAAATACTGTGTTCTTGTAAATAATGAATTACACAAATGTATGAATGTGCAGTCAATAGCTTGACCTTAAAACATCTGAACAGAACCACATGGCATTTTAAAAGCCACGAATAACACAGAAGTGGCAAAACATACAATGCACAATTCCCCATGAACAAGAGCACTTAACTGTACTAATGGTGTATAAATGTTATCTATGTTAATACTAGCACAAGGACAATCTCCTGCTAGGAGCTAATCAATTTACTTGTGCATAAAACCGCATATATCAGCATATATACAACAGCATGTTCTGTGTACTTGGATGCCCATAGGAATATTGCAATACAATTCTCCAACACAGCTGTATGAGCTTCTGGCAGCCCAAGTAGAAGATTTATATTGCCCAGTTTAAAATGAAAGTCCAGATTTGGCCAGGGCTATCAGAGGAATTCAATGATGGGTTCAAAACAGAGATAAACAGTTGTGTTGGAAAACAGCAATAAACTTTATGTTACCCCATCAAATGAACCAAACCTTAACTTTTCAAAGTGAGCTGAAACTGGAACTAAACAAACTCTTAAATCTGTGGTAATCCCCATGAAAATGTCAGAATTTTTACCTGTCTTCATTAATTTTCTATATTTGGAAGAGCATAAAAAGCTAGAGCATTACAGCTGCAATGGCTTAAGAGACCTTTCAGACAACACACACATAAGCCCACAGAAGCCCAGAGGGACATCTTTAAGTCCAGTCATTCTGTGAAATGAATGGCTGAGAACTGAACATATGATAGGTTGAAGTATTCTCTTAGTCCAGTTTTTCAATAGGTTTCATCAAGTAAAAGCTTCGAGACGCGTAGCTCTTGTTCTAATTATTTTCTCTTATTTTTTTAGGGGATAGAGTGTAAAGAAGAAGAAGAGGCAGAACTCCAAAATAAAGCACATGGTCATGACTGTGTCACAACAGAAAGGGCACTGAACTTTTTGGAAAACATTTAAGATTTCTAGAGTTTATGGTATGTTGGAGAGAATGGTTAAAAAAATAAAATCAAACATGCACCACACCACCAAAGCCCAAACCAGAGCCATACCACGATTTGGTAGTCAGGCTAGAAATTGCTCACTAGAGACAAGGGATACAAAAGCAGAAATCACAAGCTAAAATAATTTTAAGACATACCAAATGGTTTTTAATAAGAATATTTACAGTTTTAAAATAATTTCAGGACATCTCTTTTTTTTTTAATTTTTTTTTTTTTAATGACTTTTCTAAAAAAATCATAGCTCTAAATAATTTTTCTTTAAAAAAGCCCCACAGATATTTAGAGCCACAATTCCTACACTGGGAAAAATTCATGCTGGATGGAAGTGAACAAAAGGGCTTCGCATTCACTGGAGGTGTCAGCCACAATGTGCAACAGAGCTCCCGTGTTACTCACAGGCATAGGGTACCTGTGCAGGCTTTCCTATCCTGCTCCTAACTGCTACAGATGCATGTAGACTCTTTGTGCCTGAGTCTGTCCATCCAACCCCTTCTCTGCCTAGCTTGTAATGTCACAACCATTTCAACAGAGATTAGCAAGATGTTTTATTTCTAGACAGGGTTCAGACATTATTCTTACCAGTTTTGTTTTTTTTTAAATCCAGTCTCAAAATAGAGCCAAAAAAAGATCTAGGCTACATTTATACATGCCCTCTGCCACACTTAACAAGTACCAGCAACAAAACTGCATTTGGAAAGACCAACAGGTCCCCTTCTATTGCAGCTGGAGCCTGAGGCTGATCACTGTACCCTGTGCCAAGTGCCTCTCTCCCCATGGGACTGTTAAGAGGGTCTCTGCCAGTGGGCACTACACCAATACCTTCTGCAACAAGAAAACCTTCCTACTAGATGAAGGGCTATGGCAGAGTACTAATTTAACAAAGGTCATCTACCAACTTTGGACAATAAAGCACAGTTACTGCCAAGCAGGGCTGGCTTGACTTCAGTATGAATTGCTCTACATTGTATTTCTAACTTTTGACTCAGCAGTCACCATAAAACTTAGCCTTTGTGACAGTAAAACAACCTCGATGCTGTGACTTGTTATATTTATGGGGTCATTCATCTTACAAGAAAGCGCACTGGCCACCTGAGAAAGGCTAGTCATCTTATGAGTAGCTCCACCCAGAGCTTACATTGTACTATCTTACTCAGCAAAGATGCTTGCTGAAAAAAATTTCTGATATAAAACCATTATGTTATAGTGTGGACATAAAGGAATAAATCAGAAATACTGATGGATGAGAAATCAGATGGACAGGGCTAACCAACTGACAAATGGCATCCAGACATATTTTCAACAGAATTACCTAAAAACCCTGCAGGATTAACCACCATCCCTTCTCTGCTACAAAAGAGAAAGCCACCTTGCCAACTGGTTGTCAAGCTTAGTAACACATATTGCTAAAATACTGACTTGTTCATAGTAGGAATTAACTTGAATTCTTCTTTAGTTGTACAAAGTGAAAAGTATTTTCTAATTATATAAGCAGACATTATTTAAGTACAATACAGACTTTTAAAATTATAATAATTATTATCTAGCTTAAAACCAAAGTGCATCAAAAGATCTGAAAATGTAAATTACACCAAGATGTTACATTTTTACCAAGCATCAGAAACCCACAGATTAAGAAGTAACATTACACTATATAAAGAACCAAACATATTTAGATATTGGGGGCGAAAGGCAAAAAAAGGAAATCATAATTTTGTCCTTTGCTGACATAGTGAAATAACTATATATGACCACAGGATTTAGCACATATATTTCCAGGTTAATGAATGAGATTAATCTTTAGGGCAACAGTTTTAGAGAAGTCTTCCTACTTCCCTTCTTGTTGTGCAATTTTTTAAGGAAGTATTTTAATCTAATCTGAAGCATCAATCTTATTATATTTTCATTTTACAATGCCAAATATTTTACCAAAGAAGTGGTAAAATATTTCATCCTGCATCAAATGTATGCATTTCTCAACCCAAATTCAAAATAAATTCTTGCTGCTGAATTTCTGAAGTACGTGCTTTTAAAATGTACATCTGAATAAAAGTCAAAATGCCTGAAGTTATTATCAGGTTGCTCTACCTACAGCTTTAATCTTAAAATAATTAAAATCTAAATTTTTCATCCAGTTTCCCTGAACTGTTTTTAAGTATGTCAATAGGTAGCAAACAAGTCACCTACCTACTCTGAAGATTAAATCATCTTCAATGGGATTCTCTTTTCTTTTGCCAGTGCTGTACATGCTTGCAGGTCTTTTCACAGCTTTCTGCTTCACGTGACCACTGCCAGGAGATTTAACACGCCTTTTAACCCCTTCAGTGGTAGGGGACACATCTGCTGATCTGACCACTTTAAGTTTGAACGGGCTGCCCTTGATATGTTGATCATAAAGTCTCAGTGACAAAGTGAAGTCTCCTTCTTTCTGAACTGTATACAAAAATTCGTAAGTGCCGTTTTTATTGTCAAGTATTTCTCCATCTGCTACACTCCCATCAGGCGTGCTCAGTTCAGCAGTGAGGTAAGCGTTCCCAGATTTACAGAGCTCCCCATCTTTGTCCTTAGTTGTGATGGTAACAGACATGGGCTGTCCGATCACTGTCTGCCTCAGTCCCTCACCTGTGGCAACTGTTTCAGAGGCAACAGCATTGGTGGTTAAAATAGTACCCAGATTGTGAATGGACTTTTTCAAGCCTTCTGTTTCCACTATGAAGTCCAACTGATCATTTTCACGGGGCTGCAATGGGAAGTCCCGCTCTGCCAGTTCATTCAGCTTGTCGCTCATTTGCTTCTTCACCAGCAGAACTTCAGTTTCAGTGCCATGGTTGAGGGCTTGGGCTGTGAAGTTGCTGCAACTTTTAATGCTGTCTTGTCCTTCAAGTAAGGTATCCAGCTGTGTCTGGAGGACCTGTGTGCATTACCAAACAGCAGATAAGCATCATGTTACACGAACTATCCTAGCAAGATGTAGTGTGCGTTATATCTGAAGGCCTCTGTAAAAACTCAATTTATTGTGCTTCATTTTGGAGTTTATTTTAAAGTTTTATATTAGAAAAAAATACCACAGTGACTGATCCCTTACATGTTCTTGAAATACCATGCTGCAACACAAAAAAAAGTACCCCATTTTGGGTGTTCAGGGCTTCACAGATCCACTGTCATTCTAGACTGAATTATTGCCCTGCCTGTCTTTGTTTAAAAAAAAAAAAAAAACAACCACAACACCAAACCCAAACCCAAATGTAGAAGCTTGAACTCTGATCCACTTAACTCTCAGCAATCACAATTAATGACATAGTTACTGGGAACTGAGCAGTGTGCACAGAGATAGGGATATTTTGGAGTCATCAGGCCCATTAATAAGGGAGGCTAGGAGAAACTTCTTGAAATTATTTCTTCAGAGCCAAGGGAAACCTTGTCTTACTCCTCTAGAGAGGGACAAGATGGCACCATCAAGATCTGTATGGAGGAAAACTGATTCCTGATCTAAATAAATGAAGAAAGGAAAAGTCTCCCCAGCTGAAGAGGGAAAGTTGTTTCTCAGTTTCAGCAGGCAGGAAAGTAACACGTAAAGGATAGATTGTGGATATTGGGAAAGGCTGGGTTGAGCAGCCTAAAATTTTGGTTTCAGCAAGTGGCTGCTCTATATTTAAGACTGAGAAAGAGCTTTTATTACAAGCTGAGTTCTGTCCTCAGTCTAAAATCCTTAAAACATTATTGAGCTCAAAATTGTTTGGTGTGGGCTGAGAACAAGGCTAACATTTTTTTAAAACCAGCTTTGCAATGAATTAGAAAAAAGATCCCTGAATTTTAACAACCTAGCAGAGAAACTAACGTCAGTCAGGAAAGCCCAAACATTCCAACTACCCCCAAAATTCTCCACTGATGAAATCCCCAAACCAGAGTATCCAATCACATGTGGTATGTTTTTCCTACACAGAAGAGCTAGGGCACAGACATTACTGTGGGTGAGAGAAGTTATTTTGTTGAGTATCACTGAAAAGGAAATATTTTTTAAATTTTTAAATAAACTTAGAGATTGAGTGCACTTACTACTACGAAAATTTCAAGCTATCTGTTTTTCTAGGCATCTATAAACCTCTCAGGATTCAATACAAGGAAGTTCTAATCTGCCTTGTCTTTATTCAAGGACGTAAGTAGTTAAACAGATAGCACAGCTTATGAAGTTCCAGGATGACAAAACCCCATATCCATGGGATAATGAACCACAAACTGAAAAGGAAAGCCATTTACAGCTACACTTTAAAATCATTATTTTCTCAATATATTTTTCTTTCATTATAAGGATGGAAAATATTAAATCCTATCATAACTAATATCTAAAACATTTAGAGTATTTTACACAAGACCTCTTGGACATTGGACACATAAAAACTCAACTGGACTCAACTGCCACATTGGACATTTGAAACTCAATTGCCAACTTTGTTTTACTGAAGTGTAACCCTTTCATTTTTCCATTTTGAAAACTAGATGTGGTGAGCTGACCCTGTTTGGATCCCACATACCCACCCCAAAGCCACTCTATTGCTCCCCACCTCAACTGGACAGGGAAGAGAAAATACAACACAAGGCTCATGGATCGAGATCACTCAGCAACCACTGTCACAGGCAAAACTGACTCAACATGGGGAAATTAATTGAATTTATTACCAATCAAAATCAGAGCAGGTTAATAAGAAATAAAATCAGATCTTCAAACACCTTCACTCCCCTGCACCCCTCCCCGGCTCCTTCTTCCCAGGCTCAATTTCACTCCCGATTTCTCTACCGCCTCCTCCCCCTGAACAGTGGAGGGGTATGGGGAATGCGGCCAGTTAATCACACCTTGTCTCTGTCAATCCTCCTCAGTGGGAGGACTCCTCACACTCTTCTTCTTCACCATGAGGTCCCTCCCATGGGAGACAGTCCTCCATCAACTTCTCCAACATGAGTCCTTCCCAGGGGTTGCAGTTCTTCATGAACTGCTCCAGTGTGGGTGCCTTCCACGGTGTGCAGTCATTCAGGAACAGACTGCTCCAGAATGGGTCCCCCATGGCGTCACAAATCCTGCCACCAAACCCTCTCCTGAGTGGGATCCTCTCTCCATGTGTACATAGGTCCTGCCAGGAACCTGTTCCAGCATGGGGTTCCCATGGGATCACAGCCTCCTTCAGGCATCCACCCGCTCCAGCATGGGGTCCTCTTTGGGTTGCAAGTGGCCATCTACTCCACCGTTAACCTCCATGGGTTGGAGGGGGACAGCCTGCCTCACCATGGTCTGCAGGGGAATCTCTGCTCCTGCACATGGAGCACCTCCTCTCCCTCCTTCTTCACTGACCTTGGTGTCTACAGAGTTGTTTCTCTCACATATTCTCACTCCTCTCTTCTGGCTACTGCTGCGCAGTTTTTTCCCCCCCTTTCTTCAATATGTTCTCCCAGAGGTGTTACCACAATTGCTGATGGACCAGTGGTGGGGCCATCTTGGAGCCAGCTGGCATTGGCTCTATTGGATATGGGAGAAGCTTTTAGCAGCTTCTCACAGAAGCAGGCCCTGTAGCCCCCCTGCTACAAAAACCTTACCACATGAAACCAATACATTTCATTATCAGAATGATGGCATATTTGTGTTTGAATTATCTTGCAGGACTACCAGTTATTCAAAAATGAAACCCAATTCAAATCACTGTTTTTTTACTATCACAGTTTAGGCTGGGTTGGCCAATTACAAGACAACAGATGGTCTTCCCCACCTCTCACTCCAAGGAGAGGAATGAGAGAGATGAAGAGAGTTATGGGTTTAAGAAACACTAAAGTACTTTAATGAAATATTAATAATAAAATAAAAAGGAAATAATGAAAAATATGTAATATGTATACAAATAAATACAAAACTGTATCAAGCTCCTAGGGAGGTGTCACCAGCAGGCACTGGGAAAGTTCCAGACTGGACTCAATGAGAGATCGGAACTGGATTCCGCAACACTCTGATTGGGATCAAAGGTAGACAAACCAACTGAGTCCACCTCAGAACATCAGTCACAGAAGAAAGAGAGTCACAGAAGAACAAGCCATAGAAGCAGAGCCAACCTCACCCCTTTGACCCCTCAGCTTTTATACTGAGCATGGCAGATGGGATGGAATACCCTACTGGTCAGTCTGGGTCACCTGAGCTGTCCATGCCTCCCCACAGGTGCGACCCCTCCAGGGGGTAAAGAACCAAGTCAGCTGCCCCTGGTTGCCGCAGCAAGAGGCATAAGCAAGAGCCTCTCTCACTGAACAGAAAGTTGGCTCTGCTCACCCCAAACCAGGACATATACAAACAGGGGAGATGCCTCTTTTGCTGCTTATATGCAGCTCTGTAAAAATTTGGTTCTCTAACACCCACAGTAACTTTTAAGCTCTTTTAAATCTCTTTAAACAGCAATAAGATAATTTTACATCATATTCCATCTTGTATGAACTTTGTACGCACCCTGAGTGTATTTGCTTGCTAAGAATGTAAGCTTTTATGACAACTAGGTGTCACCTAGGTGTTTGCCCCATCCAGGCGTTTAAGGCCAGGATGGATGGGGCTCTGAGCAACCTGGTCTAGTGGGAGGTGTCCCTGCCCATGGCAGGGAGGTTGGAACTCAACGATCTTTGAGGTCCCTTCCAACTCCAAACATTCTATGATTCTATGATCTTGGCTATGGTTAGATGACCAAGTCCAAACTTTTTACGTTGAATGCTCCTCAGCTGATGCTTAACTCTGGAGATGACTAAATCCTGTGCCCCATGGTTTTGGGGCTCCCTATGTTCCTGAAAGTACACATCTTGTGCACATGTTCGAATTCCTCCATTTTCACAGGCTCAGCAGTTCAATACCCTCCTAATGGTCAAGTCTGTTCCAGATCCAGGAATGCATCATTCTTCCACTTCAGACATCTGGAGATGCTCAAGCTGCTCAGTAATCGCAGAGTGTCCAAAGATGGCAATATTATCAGACACTCCTGAAACTCCAGTTTGTTGATGCTACTTTCTTTTAAAGGCTACTTTGAGGGAAGAGATTTTCCTTTTATAGAAAACAGACAACTAATACCCAGGAAGGCAAGGACTAAATTCTTTCATTTTCCTGATTCAGATTTACTAATCCTAAACAAAACCCCTACCCACCAGGCTATACTTTCTCTTTGTAGAAGTGCAAATTTCTGTTTTCTTCTCCTGAAAGCTTAGTCTACAATACAGGGGGAACACACAAGATGGATTCATCCAGATAGAAAGTCTAAAAAAACCATATACAGCTCTGGAATCTATTGCTCTCTATATTCCCCTAAAAAAGGGAGATGTCCCTCCAATCTTCATGTGTTCCAACCAGTGACATTTAAGATTTAATACGTTACCAGGAATTTGAAAGGAAAACAGTACTTTAAAGCAAAACAGTAAGCTTTTTAGGAGAAACTGTTTGGCCTATATCCTCACAGGGGGTGAGGCAGAGGCAAGGGGGGTGGAGGGAGGAGTGTCCCAGGATTGCAGCCCAAGGATTTCAGACCTTCCTTTGATATTCCTTTATTGCCATCTGCACATCAGCACGCTGACTTCAAGCAGATGCTTACTTAGTGTGTTCACCATTTTAGATCCCGATACACCACACATAAAGGGCTACCCCTGCCCATACAGGGTTATATTTCATTTATATTCCACTTATAAGGCTGGGCACCCACAAGCAAGGCTCTGCAGCTCTTGATTTGAGAAAAACAAAGTTCTCCTCTGGATCTCAGACACAATTTGTCAAACCGGCGTCTTGCATCATTCGTAAAAACCGGCTGATTAAATTAATAGCTTTTCATTGAAATAAAACATGCGTCTTACTTTGTGTTTAAGGCCGTAATTCACTTCCAGTTCCATAAGCAGCACGCTCTTTCGCACATTTAAAGTCTTCTGGAGTTCATCAAAAGTGGAATGAATGTCATCTACAATGCTAGCCTTTTGGTTGGTTAACTGGTGTATGATTTCAGATATAAAATGAAGTGCTGAGTCGATCTCTGGAAGCCTGAGGGAAGGATTAAATTACAAAGATGGCTGTTTCAAAAGTCATTAAACATTGGCCCTTCCTCTGATATCTTTTGATGAAACAATCTCATCAGCAGGCTGTCTTTAAACTCAATCATTTCCCTGTAGTTCATTCCTTTTATAACCACACAGTGGTTTTGCTCTGATAAAATAAGGTTAAGCCAGGGCCCTCCCTTGTGAAAATCTGTTAGACTTTAGACATTTCCAACGAGGAGGAAGTGGATCCTCTGTCCGTTATGTATCTACCCAGGTAGATATAACTCAATCTACTTCACCTTTGCTTCCTTTTTAGCCTTTCTGCCACTGCAGTGTTTGTATTAGTCTTTTAATCATCAAGTATTATTTATTTATCATGAAATTCATGACTGGCTAGTACTTTTCTCTTTAACATTTTATGCCTTTTCTTTTGAGGACACCTGCATTTCCAGTGGCCTCTGTTTTGCTAAAGACTAATACGAATCTCTTGCTCTTTTCTCTAATCCCTCAGTGCATCCATCACACTTAATGGATTTTTTTCCTTAAGCTAGCCTCACTATCCTTCTTTTCTAGGTAAAAGTCCACGGAATCTGCACATTAAAACATCTACCCAAGGTAACACAGGAAGCCAGTGCTAGAACTGAAACCGGAAAATCGTCAGTGGAGCCTCTATACCTTTTGTTGACAGCATCCAGCTGGACTTGGAGAGAAGCCTTGTGTTGCTCTACCACATCCTTGAGTGGTACTGTGGGATGCTCTGCGTGTTCTCCCTCTGTACACTCCCGGCACATGGCTGTCTCACAGGACTGGCAGTAAAACTCCATCACCTAGAGAAATGCACAGCTCTAAATTCAACATGGCAGCAGTAACATCACTCAAAGCACATCTTACTGGGTCTTGGACTCATGTTATTATCCAAGCTCTGAAACAAAGTTTCTCATTTCTTAGACACCAGTAATTTACTGCCTAAAAGATAGCTGTTATTTTTATATACTTCTTAGCAAAATGCTGTTTTAAATGTATTTTATTGTATCAGAAAGTGTGAGAACAGCAGCCTGAGAAACAGAATGATGGACTTCAAGGCTGGCCATCATCTTTAAACTGTGTAATAGTAAGTTTTGGTGTCTCTCTCAACTACTCTGTGAAACAACTCAAAAAACACCCAGGGCATTCAAGTCCCCTCGTTAACTTGATCCTTAGTCTCTCCAGAGGGTCTGCCAAAGAAAGTGTAAACTTAGGCTGTTTTTCATAACAGGGCCATCTGCCGAACATGAACGTGATGGAGCTCACCAAACAGCATGTTTACTTACTAGAAAAAAGGACCCTAAATGAACCAATGTGCTGCAGGGAAAAATCTCCGTATCCCATTACTAATCCCTTAAAACCATCAAAATTTCATATCTGGGATTATAGCAAAATTGCTGATCTACACTTGAAAGAGAAGGAGATTGTTTCAACCTATTAGGTACCCAGTATGATGCTGTCTAGAGATAAAAAAAGAATCTTTACATGTAATATATGCCCCAAATTCTGAATATATTCATGAAGGGAAAGACACAGAAAAGCACTGTGCCCAAAATCACATATTAGTCAAAATAATGCACATACATGCAAATTCAGCACGAAACTCTTTTACAGTTAGGAAGCCCTTGAGCACAAAGCATTTTAGGCTTACGAAAAGTACATAAGGAAGCTTATAGCATATGCTTCAAAGCAAGACATTGGTAGCTCTCTCACATTCAGAACATAGAATCAGAATCTTGAGTAACTCGGCTGATGCTTCTGGCACTCAGACCTCTCACATGAAGATGCTTGTGCTGGAGATGTTGCTTGACAACAGGATGGTTGTGTAGAACCAGCTGTTTTCAGGTGAGTAGAGGGACCTATGACAGCACCATGCAAAGTAGCTGCCTGCTCCAAGATGTCTTGAGAATTAGAAGGGGGAAGTCCATGATTTGCATGTGGCTATTAGCATTAATAAGGATTTTCCTCTGATAAGCTCCTTTCCATCTTATTCCCATTCTTCTCTCTTATCTCAATTCACAAGATACGGGATTCACACACTATGAGGGTTTAGTCATTTGCTGGCCATTCTTGTAAGCCACTTAAGAAAAGATTTAAAAGCTGCTCCAAATAAACTGTGTAAGATCAAATAAATCAGCAAGGAAAAAAAAAAACCAACTAGACCTTCTAAACAATGACAACCCCCATCAGCACTACTCCAGTCACTGTGAATTCAGCAATCTCATAGCAGTAGATCCTCTAAGGCCTGACAGTTAATGTGGTAGGCACTAAAATATGATGCAGTCTTACAGTGCATAGAGGAAATTAGTTAAACAGAGCTGAGGATTTAAATTCTTTTCAAGGCTTTAAAAATTTTCAACTGTAAACAACCAATATAAGGAACAATATTTTATTAGTGTTGTGATTTAGGTGATTAGAGGAAACACTTAACTCTTTTTATATTATTAAAAAAAATTCCTTTCTGTTGAGTAAGTGGCAGAAGTTCGTCTTTCTGCCTCTTCATAATGTAATGCTTACGTTCAAAGTATTTTGACAAGCCCTTTATTTATTCAATATTTTTATCTTTGGATACAATGATTAGATTAATTTAATAACTGTTTTCCATTGAACACCTCATAACAAACAACACTATATTTGCAGCAACACATATAAGAAAGAAAGCACCTCATTGGCATGTTAAAGTTTAGCCTAATTAACGTCCTTCCTCTTTATTCAAACATCAGAGAATCACATAAACTAGAATGATAACAGCAAGCAGACCACAAGACGTAATGTGCATGTCTGCACAGAAAGAGTCTTCTTTGCCTTAGTCAAATTTAATGTTTGAGTGAAGCAGCTTTCATTTCTGATTGAAACCTTTTAGCTGAATGAGAAAGAGAACTTAGCATTAACACAATTCAGCCTTCAAATGCCTAGATAAGCTGTTTTGCTAAGATTTTGTCTAGCATTTCTTAATCAGGTAAGAGTAATTTCTATCTACAAACAGGCACATATTACTGGCTTTTTCTTTCTCCCCTCCATGCCCAATATGGGCATCACATTTTGTGACATTCTCAGAAAGCTTTTAATGGTAACAGCTTTGCTTTACAAAACATCTCAGAAAAAAAAGTCTGTCTGAACCCCTCCTTTCCAAATTGAAGAGAGCCCTTGGGCACAGCATACTATGACATCTAACACTGGCTTCAACTGTATTTCCACTGAAGTCAACAAGAATATTCCCATCAGCTGTAATGAAATGTGAATTAATACCCACTGGTTCTGAAATCCCACCCTCTAACTCCCACCAGACCAGCATATTTCAGCACAGTTAGACACCTGTGCATATCTTCACTACTGTGATTTAATTGAATTCACAGAAAATTTTTAATTTGTCTAATCAAAGATGCAGGGGCTTCTAGAATTAGATTTCACAAAGCCAAAGCACACTAATTCCAGCCCTTAAAAGTTCAAGTCTCAAGTAAAAAGCTCTCAGCAATTAGAAGCCCTCCTTCTCTAAAATCAGATATGAATAACCACATTGTTCATCCTCTGTTTTCTATTTATTTGAATTAAAAGAGCTGTCCAGAGAAAAAGGATGAGTTTGCTCTTTGCCAGCCTCCTTCCTCATCTCACAAACATGCATAATTCCTCTGTCACAGGGCTAGGGTGTACCTTAACTTTGTATGTTTTCACTTTTAGAATAATATAAGTTTGGATTACCTGAGGGCACCCCCCAGATACCTGGTAAAATTTAGAATGTGGGTTTTTTTCTCCCTAGTCATAGCTTTTGCCTTTTCCATGCAGAAAACCTGAAAGCTTTAAGCATTTTTACCAAAAAGTTTTGTAAGACTGTCACAACCTCAATAACAGGCTTACATACAACTGAACCACCCAAACTCCTTGTATGACTCTGCAATTTAGTCAGATATGATTGTTTCAGTCACACTATTGCTTCCTTAGTGTATTTAAGGCTCATGAGGCAGAAAAGGAAATTCGCCAGCAGTGAGCCCAGTTTATTATTTCTAGTGCTCATTAAGAGTCTAACTGACATTTTGAATTTTTCATTTAGCCTCAATGAATATTTAGCCTATATGAATATTTCAGAGTACAGAAAGAATGGGATACACAAGAAAATGACATGGAAGGAAGTACAGAGGTGAGGAGAAAAAACAAGGTATATTATATTATATTATATTATATT
>VZRU01017563.1:1079260-1172954 GCA_013398155.1 Pedionomus torquatus | reverse complement strand
TGTTGTGACCTAAGTGCAGGACCCAGCACTTGGCCTTATTGAACCTCATCCCACTAAGGGATGATCGATGGCCTCAGCCCATCGATCCAGCCTGTCCAGATCACTCTGCAAAGCTTTTCTACCCTCAAGCTGATTAACACTCCCACCTAGTTTAGTGTCATCTGCAAACTTACTGAGGGTGCTCAATTCCCTCATCTAGATCATTGATAAAGGTGTTTAAAGAGAACAGGTCCCAATACCAAGCCCTGGGGGTCACCACTCGTGACACGTTGCCAAATGATTTAACTCCATTCACCACCACTCTCCAGGCTCAGCCCTCCAGCAAGTTTTCAACCCAGCNAGAATCATAGAATTGTCTAGGTTGGAGAGGACATTTCTGATAATCTAGTCCAACCATCAACCCAACTCCAAACAAAACATCAACCTAACTCTAAGCAAAAAAAACCCCACAACTCAATGACCCACCACTAAACATCACTAAGCAGTGTGTCAACCTGTCTTTTAAATACCTCCAGGGATCGTGCATCAACCACTTTCCTAAGCAGCCCATTCCAATGCTTAATAACCCTTTCTGTGTAAATTTTTTTCCTGATTTCCAATCTAAACCTCCCCTGGTGTAAGNTCTCATCCATCAAGTGGGTCACTTTGTTATAGAAAGAGATGAGGTCTGTTAAGCAGGACCTGCCCCTCATGAACCTATGCTGGCTGGGCCCGATCACCTGAGCATCCTTCATGCACTGGCTAATGGCACTCAGGATGNGTAGAGAGCGAGGAGGTCTCCCCTCAGCCTCCTCTTCTCAGGGCGGAACAACCCCAGCTCCCTCAGCCTCTCCTCATACAATTTACTGTCCAGATCTCTCACCAGCTTCGTTGCCCTTCTCTAATGTCTTTTTTTTTTTTTTGTGGTAAGAGGCTCAAAATTGGTCACAGTACTTAAGATGGGGCCTCACCAGTGCCAAGTAGAGAGAGATGATCACCTCANCTTACTGAGGGTGCTCAATTCCCTCATCTAGATCATTGATAAAGGTGTTTAAAGAGAACAGGTCCCAATACCAAGCCCTGGGGGTCACCACTCGTGACACGTTGCCAAATGATTTAACTCCATTCACCACCACTCTCCAGGCTCAGCCCTCCAGCAAGTTTTCAACCCAGCGGAAAGTACTCCCATCCAAGCCATGGGCAGCCAGTTTCTCCAGGAGGATACTGCTGGAGACTGTATCAAAGGCCTTACTGAAGTCCAGGCAAACAACATCCACAGCCTTTCTCTCATCCATCAAGTGGGTCACTTTGTTATAGAAAGAGATGAGGTCTGTTAAGCAGGACCTGCCCCTCATGAACCTATGCTGGCTGGGCCCGATCACCTGAGCATCCTTCATGCACTGGCTAATGGCACTCAGGATGATGTTCCATGACCTTCCCAGGCACCGAGGTCAGACTGACAGGCCTGTAGTTCCCCAGATCATCCTTCTGATCCTTCTTATGGATGCGCGTCACATTTGCTAGACACCAGTCAGTTGGGATCTCCCCAGTTTACCACAACTGCTGGTAAATGATGGATAGTGGCTCAGCAAGCAAAATTGAAAAACATTTTTTAAACAAAATTATTTCTGAGCTAATACAAAGAAAAACTGTTAATATTTAAATGAAATATACTTGATGATAATTTTTCCTTTGAAAGTAAAAATACAATGGGTCTGACCCTACACAAAGCAATACATAAAAATTAATGGAGAGGAGTCAATGCAGTATGACTGCTGGTTCTCTGAAGGCATTCTTCTCCAGTTACCACCTCAATCCTCTTTCACTCCCTGAACCTCCAGCAAAGCTGCTAACAGCCACACAGTGCCCCCCTGCTGTGTACCCATGAAGCCAGTAAAAGCCCATTTCTTCAGTCAGGCCCAGCACCTTGTCCTGCACGCCCCATCCTAAGCAGCCCTCTCCAAAGCTTATCTCAGCTCCTCCCATCACAAGGACTACTCTGTGCACTTCAGTTTTCAGTTTTCTAGCTCCACAAAGCTTTACATTGGAATTATCCTCAGCCTGACCCCAACCTTCCCAGATACTTACTGAAGCAAGAAGATAGGCCCATCACACACCATTCAGCATCCTAAAAAGCATGCTGTTTCAAGGCAAGCCAAGTAAGTTTGGTTTAGAGGACTTACAAATCCACCTTTCCTCAGGAAGAATTTCTCAGTGAGGTATCAGGTGACTTATTTTTAATTGGAGGCAAACAATTTTTTTTTGTTAGCATGCCCAAAGAATCATCAGCTGATAATGTAAAATGCAAAACGACATCCTCACTTCTACTTTTTTCTGCATTTCATAATCAAATGGCTCCTTTCACATCACAATTGCTGTATCAGAAAGGAAATATGATTCATTTTAAGGAGAGCCAATAGAATTCAAATGAAAACTAGGAATGTATTAATCAGTAACCACTACACACACATAGCTATAGTACACATTTAAAAGGTTACAGCAGTTATTCATTAATCAGAGTGTACAGTGAATCAGTTCCACAAGTCCACCTAATTCCAGCAGGTCAGTAAAGGAGAGAGAACTGAGCTGTTCCTCTTAAAGAATAATCACTACCTATTAGCTGAATGATTCCTATACAACCAATATACCTACACTGAATATCAAATAAAACAGTCCCCAGAAAGTTGTCTTAAAATACTGGCACATATTTCTTGGCTTGCATAGAAGCACAGAATCCAGTTTTCAACACAGCCTTGCTCAGCTTTGTATCGTGGTCTACTTACATGTTGGCATAAGCCTGGCTATGAGACAGAAGCTGATACACCTACCATGAAGCCACACAGGTTAACATTGAAAATTGTAAAGTAAGTAGAGTTAGAGCTAACAACTAATCTGGGAATACTCACACAGTTGGGGGTACTTGCCAATGAATACACTGATAAGATTGGAAGGTGTATGTGGGGGGACGCTGGGCAAAAACGTAGGTGGAGGAAAAAAAACAAAGCAGGCTCCAAGGACTGATATGTGAGATACATAAAACTCTGCAAATAAACAGAAGCTCTCTGTTTCTAGTCTGCGCTGACCTGAAGTGTCCTAAGGTAGGACACCCTTTTATTTGGCTTCATGTTAATATACTCACACAGCTTTTGGAACTGCTTCAGCACACATATCAGTTAAGCTTGTAAGTTCCCTGCCCCATACTGTCTAAACAAGCACAAAGGTTCCCACAGCACTAATTGATTCTACAAGCAAGACAGCTATGGAAACCCATCCAAAACTGGCAAAGGCACAAGGTTCAGTACTTGCAGGACAGCAGTTTTGACCAAACGCGCTAAAAGATTATCAGTAAAAATGAAATAATATCCTGACTACCCTAAGATGCTCCACGAAGAGCATCTAAGTTAATTTCAAAAATCATTTATCTTCCCCACTATCTTTTAAGAACAAAATATCCATGACAAATCAGACCCATCAGTACCTAGGAGTATCCGCACACATGTCACAGGAATTCACTTACATTTCCATCGTGATTGGGGCAGGAGAGCGGTTTGCCCGCAGCAACAGCGGTGACAGTCTCCAAGATGGAGGACTCCTCAATGCTGTTGTCTGGAGTTCGTTGCAGGACATCCATCAGGTTGGTGATAAAGAAGTTGTTCTGGAGCGCAGAAACCCCTTTCTCTGGCAGAATGGAGGTCTGGCGGCACACGGGGCAAGAAAGGGTTAAGCTATGGGCTGGAATGTAATTCTGTAAGCACCTATGGGGAAGGGAGGTGGAAGGGGAGGAAAAAAAGAGAGGCAAAGTATCATCAAAGAGGAAAAAAAAAAAACTCCCTTCAGTTTAAGAACTGGTTTGAAATAATGGTACCCGTATAAAAGGAAAGGTACATCACCAGGCTTCAGAAGTAAAAGTGATTATGGGGTTTTTTCCCCGTTAAACCTGTTTTCTTCTGCCACACATGGAAAAAAGGTTCAATAAGTTGTCATTATGGTAAATGTTATGTGACTTTCTTTGAGGTATTTGTGCAGAGTGGATCCATGCTTCCAGACATCTGCTGCATCTTGCTCACAGGACAGTAAAACCAATAAACTATCTGATACAGTCTGACAGATGTGAAGTTATTGCATCAAGTATTTGAACCTGCATCTTTAACTAACCAGTAGTTGACCCTTGTCTTTCCAAGAGAATGTCCTTTATTAACTTGTATTGTATTTGTGGGTTTAGTGATCTAGAGCTAAAACCTGGTCCTAATGAAACCAATGGAAATTCTTCCATTTATTTCAATTACGAAAGTTATTTGGCAGTTAGCCAGAATCAACAGAGCTCTCTACTACACAGAGAAGCATGTCCCAGTTTATGTTAAGGGGAATTTTGGAGATTTTTTTTCTTGTGTTTGACTTGTGTGTGCATGGTGGCCAAGTAGTGGTATTTCACAGAATACAAATCTGACACAAAGGTTCTGTGATCAACAATATGGAGCACACCAGCCTAGGCAGTGCCACTTTTGGCCTTGAAAATGAAGTTAACAGCTGCTGGGCATGCAACATCCAATTGCAACTGGCAATTCAGTGAAGTCCCATAAGCACAGGAAGCTTTGCAGAATGCAGTTCTTCAGGGGAGCAGTGCTGTATCAAGTTTCTCAAGAGATGCCAACCAAGAAAGTGTGACCTCACACAGCTACACAGCTCTTATCCACTTTCAAGGGCTTTGCTTGCACCACTCTTCATCCTCCCTTGGCAGCCCTTCTCCTGACTCCCAGTTAAGGGCTCTGTGAAAGGAGAGCTTAGGCTTTGCACATCAGCAGTTCACTGGAAGAGTTCTTCCAGCCTCTCTCCATAACCAGATCAGCATAAGAGGATTACAGTGAAAACCAGAAGCTGAATTTAGGATTTACACATGAACTTAGGTCAAGAAACTTAAGACATGGTGGCAAAAATCTTGACTGCATTGACTTAATGAGAGTTTCACTGCTGACTTCAGTAAAGTTGGGGTTTCCTATTCTTGTACAAAAGACCCATTCATCTGACACATGCAGAGATCCACAATTTTTCTTGCACCCTGTTTAAAATAAAATGCACATATCACAATTCTAACAGGTATAAATGTGCTAAACTATGTGTTCACACAAAATACCATTTATTAAAATTTTCCTGCCATTCAGCATACAATCCAAAAAACTGCATCCCATCTTCAGATGAAGAACTCTAACCAGTAATTCTTCAGATAACTTTTCTTCAGATGCCGTATTTTCTCCATCATATGATGGAGAATATAACATTAAAGTATTACTATGCATTTTCAGTTTATTCAGTTGAATATAATAGAAGGCAGGTTGCTGTTTTATCACATCTCTTTTCAGAGAGTTTCTTCACTTTAGTCAACCAAGCTTCAGAATAATGAAGACATTTAATCACATGTTATTAATAATGTATATATCATGTATAACTGTAGTATATTAAAGGATGGGATAATTATTTCTCTGCTTAGTAAATCAACAAAGAACATTTTTATTGTTTCTAATCATAGGCTAATTGGTATAAATTTAGGCCAGTAGTTTGAAGTCCAAATTCTGACTTCCACCACCTTTCGCATTGTTGTAACTGCATTCACTAGTTTCACTGGATTTACCTGTTATTTACTTTTGCATCAAAGTAATTATTCCAGACATTCCACTGTGGACTCTTTTTCCTACCTCCCACAAATGACATTGTTTTTCTACACACTTGCCTCTCCACCATTCTTCAGCTTTGTCATGCCTTAACATGGCCTTTACAAGTAAAGAGAAAAGTTCCCATCCACTAAAGGTTGCAGAATTCTGTGCTTGCTGCATGACACAAATACCTAATACCTAAAAACAACTTACCTCTCACAGAAAGTGTGTAGGCAGGGAAGTACTTTGGGGTTCTTGTAACGGTCCAGGCATATGCTACAAATCAGAAACTGCTTGTCAATCTGACGGACCACAGGACTTGGGATGTTGGAGCCTTCACTGGCCATCCTAGACCACTGACATACGGGTCCTGTTCCCTTCTACCCTGCACACTGCTGCAGTGGGGTGGAGAAAAGAAGAAACAAAGAAAAATGGCTTACAAACTTCATGAAATAACAAAAACACCAACTAATTCTTACGCAAAAAAAACCCTCATCCTTATGTAAAAAAACCCAAAACAGTGAAGAATTAAACTTCTAAATGGTTTATCACTGATGAGAACCTGGGAAACAGTCAGTCAAGTCTACAACACAACACATAATACCTCTGAGCAGGCATTCTGGAAAGGCCTGTTGCCTCTGGACTGAAAGAGTTACCGGGCCGCCTGGTTTTAAAGAAATCCCACGATAAAAATGTCCTCACACCAGTAGGTTTAGCCAGTGCTAACAAACACAGGATTTCTTATATCTACAGTACTGCTGGCAAAATGCTTAAACTGGAACTGCACCAGCCACTCAAATGGCTGTGTCACAGACAGTTTGAAAATTGTTCACCTAACAACTTTTTTCTCTTATCAGTGTTGGTGTTGCAAAAGATACAGTAGGCTTGGACTCCAGGAAGCCCCCAAGAAGTAACCTCCAGAACCAGCCAGCCCCTGGGAATGGAGTGCTCAAATTCTCCATCAACACCCGGGATAATGTAGGTGAAACAAAAATCCCCATGATAAAAGAAACTGTGGACAGAAGAGGCAACTGATAGCTGGTGAGACTCAGCAAAGGTAGGGTGAAGGATACATGAATCACATCCAAATAATAAATGGCATAAATAATAAAAATGGCATTCTAGGCAGAAAGAGTTGTAGGACTGAAGGCTCTTCATAGCCCTGGCCTATAAAGCATGACGTAAATGGGTAAGCTAGCAACTCACAGTCTGCTGACTGACAGAATTAAAATTACAGGTTAATGGAACATGTCCTGCCCTAAAACAAGGCACAAGGAGAGAAAAAGTTTCTTTTCAGCTGGAGGTAGAGATTATAGCCAAAAGATTTCATATGTGGAAAGAGAAGAGAGGGGAGGAAAAGGAAGGAAGTAACCTCAGAGAAAAGTAAACTGCCTGCTAAACTAGTTAGGAAAACCTGACAAGCAGAGGTCCTGGCACAGTGTCGCAGCAAGAACTCCTCTCCATCAGCATTTCTGGCAGGCTGGAGCACTGGGAGGCACAGGCTCGCTCCCTGGGGAACCGATGGCAGCGCCTCTGTGGCAGCACATTCTGCCAGTCTTCCGGCACACACAGCCAAACAGGGGTGCCCAAAGGGGCTCCTCTTCTGTGCGAGCAGGGAGCCCTGCTGGGCTCCTTCACTGCAGGTACGCTCCTGAGGTAGTCACGTCTTCCCTAAACATGCTCTACCCCAGTTTTTAGTCATCCATTTCAGACAATTTGATATTTGCCTTGAAGGCAGTTCAGGCTTTGGGAGACAGAAATAACAAGTCCTCTGCCTTGGTGCTGATCATGCTCATTCAAAGGTCACTCAATTCCACAATGATTTGCATGACGTGTAGCATTTTATTGGCAGTGTTACATCAGATCTTCATCCTGTGCTGAACGCCCAGCACACTAATCTGGCAGAGCCAAAGTCATGCTGTTCTTCCTGAGCTATGTATTTAGCCATACAGGTATAGTTTACTTATTTTGTTGACCAAACGGTTACTTCTACAATAATGACAGTGATTATGAACCACACTGTACTGAATTCCCTGATGACAAGTTCCTGGGGAACTAGCTAGCACCTCTGTGCTAGCAAGTACAACAGTATAAAGTTACTCACAATTAAAATAACCATCATCAGTAACTGACACACAATTCAATGCACAACACTTATGGCAGGCCCTTTTTCTTCCTTTTTATCCAAGAAAGGGGAATCTGCAAGGTTAAAAATTGCTACAACGCTTGTAAAATATAATGCTTGTTCATAAACCAAAAATGCACGATTTCAGAACTGATTATTTGTTTCATTTTTTTAACTTCTTTCCCATATTAAGATAAATCATGACTATTGCATGAATGAAAAATAATTTCACCTATTTAAATGCCATAAATCACCAACAATAAGCCTTAGAAGATCAATTAGGACCCTGTGATACTTTTTAAAATCTTGAGTTAAAAATGGCTTTTACAAGAAGCAGAACAAAAATAATCAGCTTTTACAAATGGGAGTAGAAAGAGTAGCCTATCAAATATGCATTAATGCATTAATGCATTCATGCATGTATAACGTGGAACTTCAATGATCCATTTCAAAAGAAAACGAAGCTCGTCATTGATGCAGCTGTGTTTGCCTCCCACTCTCCCAACCAAAATTTTGGGGTGAGAACCCAAAGAAAGCAGGGAAGATAATGAGAAGCAGGAAGACTTATCAAAAGCACAGTTTCCAAACTGGATACCATTATATTATGTACAGTGTCATTTTTTTGTTATAGACTAAACAGAGACTACTTTAAAAAACCCAACTGAACAAGGCATGAAAGAATAGGTCTCCAGTGAATACTGCCTGTCATTTAACAGAAAAAAAGTTCTCTAACAACCAGATACCTTCTGTAATACTTTCTTTTGCCATCAAGTACAGCTACAGTAGCAAATAGTTTATACAAGGAAAAATCATGCTGCCTGAAAAATTTCATATTGATTTCAACTCATCTTCATCTTAGTCTTTTTATATTCCCCAAACCTCATTGCAAAATCAGGTGATTCTTAGCATTTCTTACACAAAGCTCATGCCAGCCACCTTAATTTTCAAGTGTTCACACTTTAAGCTTTTTGAATTTAAGTGAAATTCTAACAATTCAGAAATAAGTGTTTCTAATATTTGGTGCTTTATCTGGAATACAGCAAGCCATTACTGTCACTTATCCTCTGTTCTCACACAAATCAGACTTAAAACATGCACCTGAAAATAGAATTTCATCAGTACACTTCAAGCTTTGGCCACTACCTGGTACATGAATACCTTATACAAGTGATTAAGGATTTCCAGAATTTCCAGAATTCTGCAGCCTCCCAGAGCCAACTCCACCTTTCATGCAATTTTGATGAATGTAATACAGCTATGAGAAGGATGATTCTTCCCATGGACTCAATGAAAGCAACTGTACAATCAAATACTATTTGAGGAAAAACAGGAAATTTTTAGGCAATGCTTTTGAACTTCACCAAAGACAGTATTTATTCCCATATACTGCAGTGCTTGCAGCATTTTCTCAAAACAGCAACACGACTTTCAGATGTATTAGCACAGGAGGATTTGCAAAGTAACCCTATTTTTACAAGAAAATCATTACATTTCTGTAGTAGCATCTTCTGAGCTCAGAAACTGCCAGAGTTCTTTTAGGAAGGTCTTTCCATCTCACTATCTAGTAAAGAGCACCTGAAGCATGAGCTTTGAAAATAAGTCTGAGAATCACTTCTCTATACATTTACACTTCATATTTTAAACATGCAAAACCAAAGGTTTGTGAAACATTGCACCAAATGACATAAAACCCCACCCATTTATCTACAAGAAGCACACACTAGAAACCCAGTTCGGGTTTGCTAAAGCAAGTGCAGAAAAGGGTTCTGAAATGTATACTCTTTGTCAGCTCTTTGAGGCTCAGGGGTTGCTATCTTTCCACCTACCCCGAAAGTAATATTGTTTTCATTCTGCTTGGAGATACGGCTATCAATTTTCATTCAAAATACACTACACAGCAAAGAAAGGAGAAAACAATGGCTCCCTAAGCTAGTGAAAAGCCCTGCCCTGCTACGCATGCATGCCTCCAGGAACCAAAGTCAGGGTGCGGCCCCACCCATACAAAAAGAACTTCCCATAGTATTGGAAAAAGGAAAAAATCCAACATTAGGGTACAGCAAATAACAGTTCCAGAAGAGCTGGTTCAGATAAATAGAGCCATGTAATAGGAAAAAGCATCCTTTCTACAGGTATGTTCAAATAAGCTATGGTATTCCTCAACAGTTACCAAATTCTCTATTAGTTTCCGTGGCTTGGTCAAGAAAAAGTCATCGGGAAAACTTGTAACTGTCCATTCAGTTCCCAGGATTTATTCCTAAAAGAGCAGAATTCTCTGTGGCTGACACACTGCTATCGCTGAACTCCACCCAGCCAGAGCCGCAACTAGCCTCAAAGTACAGCCTAAGGAGAACAAATTGCTCACAGTTTGTTCATCCTCTTCTTATCAATGGTATTCACAACCCAGAGGGACTATTCATGTATTATGAATGAACAGGTTTCCAATGGCAACGTTTCCAAAGAAACGCTAGGCCTTGAGAGTGGTAAGAAAGGGTGGGGAACCTCAACAATGTTGCTTCAAGGACTGGGGGAGCTGGGGTTTAAAAGTCCTTAAAAGAGACACATCGCCTGTCCTTAGTTTTTGGGAATAAAGAACAAATTCAAGGCATTTCTAGCAGCAGCCCCAAAATCAGCTGACACAGAGCACACCAAGAAAATTAACAATCATAACAGCCACACAGTCCGCTTGTGTAAAAGGCTTGATAAGCTAAATTTACATTCCTCTCTCTCCCACTCTTGCAATCAGCTTGGTGCCTTGTTTAACACAGAGCAACCCTCTTCATTCTTACAGCATGCAGAAGCATAATGAACTATCGGGGGCCAAAACAGAAGGAGCAACCCAGCAGCAGCCACCAGGAATAACAGTGAGCAAACTTGAGCATTTCAGACCTACCCATCTTTGTAGAAAAATAGCTTAATCAGTGCAGTGCTGAGGATAAAATCCTTGCAGGGACGGAGCTGCAGTTCCGCAGTAATCCAAACGAACAAACCATCATCTGTTAATATTTCAAGCCTCACGCGTAGAACTGCTTAAGAATCTTATCACAGCATAGTCATAATTAGATGCACAAGAGATTTTGTATTCTAAGGAATGAAGCTCCATTCCACGAAGAGGACAGGTGGAAAGAAAAATGGAAGAATAAGAGGAGGCCCAGTGAAGTCGTCATGAATTTTTTTTTTCCCCCGGGTCATTTACAAGTGGGAGACCCCTTCAGGATTCAAACCAATCAATCTTTATTTAGCACATCTTTTTCTCACTCAGCCTGTGTAGAAAGACTGCAGCAAATGGTGCAAGGGATTGTGGGATGGGGATGCAGCAGAGAGCTGCAACGAGATTCGCTGGGCTATTTTTTTTTCCTCCCTACTCAGCAATCAGCTGTTTCGAGGCTCCGCGCAGGGGCCATTGAATTTGGTCACCAGAATGTTATTACAGGATTAGCGGGCGGAGACAGCTACCACTGTGCATCTGGCATGTCAATGCAGCTAAGAAAGACATATGCAAATACTACTCGCAAATCGGAAAAAGGATTTCACTCCGAAGAGGAGAGTAAGTATTACGTAACATCCATTACCGGGAAAGTCACCACAGATGAAACGAAAGCACTTTCGTTTATAAAGAAGATGAAGCTTAACACTTCATGACTCCACTCTGATTTTTTCAAGATTCAGGATATTTCCTTGGGATGTAGTTCCACCCCGCTCCAACTTGCAGCAACAACAAAAGACCTCACAAACGCTCTTTGTCTCTCCAGATGCTTGAAACAGAAGCAGAGAACCTCTTCAGAAAGCTGTGCTACTGACACACAAACCGGCAGCAGTTTTTTCTACTACAGAGCTCCGTATTCGACCTGATTTAGACTCGAGTCAAATATTTAAGGCAGCAATCAGGAAACTCATGTTCAAGGAACACAGAAATCAAAGCTTACAGTCTATACAACTTTTGTACAAACATTAATGCAAAGGTGTGTTCTCTTAGTTAATCTATTTACTTGTTTTTTAAAATATATATACAAATCACAGATCAATTCTGATTTTACTAGGCTATTATCAAAGGACATCAAAAGAAAATTGGCGTCTGTTATTTTTCAGCTATGCAGAGGTTGTTAAAAAGATGCTTGTGAGTAAACAGACAATACTGAAGTAAAGGAACACAGAATTACCTTTGTCTTCCAGTCTAACAGCTGGTGGGTTTTGCAGACAAGGTAGAATTTGCATCTCTAAATACAGTGAATCTTTTCTTTTGAAAAAAACAAATCATATGCAAGTATTTCAGCTAACTGAGGCTAACAAAGCTTTCCACAAATAAAAGGACACAAAGGTCCATTTGCATTGAGAAGAAAAAATGTGGGGTTTAAATACTGCCTGTGCTACTCGGACTTAATGAGGACAGATAGAGTGTTTTTAGAGGTTTAAAACATTGTCCCAAGCTCTTCAAGCACAGTTTCCAGAATATAGTATTTATTCCGTTCTTGGACTGATGCAGTAAATAATATTAATAATCATTTAGCATGATTGAGCTGTAGTCTAAATTCCTGTTAAAAAACAGATTCTGCGTACATCATTTACTTTCCACTTGGCAATCATTTAGCCAGATTGGTTTTATGCATCAGGCAGATCCAGCCTGGTTTCCCTGGGTAATGCCCACAGGGTGAAAGCATGTTGTAATCCAGTTTATAACCTGAAATGAAACATCACGCAACATGTGTGCATGTGTTAAGATTTTAGGCGCCTGTGCCAAAATACTGCTCCTCTGATTCCCTGAACATGTGCTGAACTCTGTCAAAGAAAGAGAACAAGGTATGTTTCAGTTTAGCTCCAACATTCAGCAGGTCAGAAGAAGCAAGCATCTGCACAGAAGGTTTCACAGTTTGAAAAAAAATCAGCGATTTCAGGCCCATTTTTGGAGGGGTGGTTTTCTAGGTTTAGTTGGGTTTCTTGTTTTCTGTTTAAACTCTCTAGAGAGACCTCACTGCAAAGGGCAAGCAACATGTTTCACTCCTGCAACACGGAGATCCAAAGCCTTTTGTTTCTGCCACTGGAACAAAGACACACTTAAAACAAAAATCAAGAGAGAAAATTCAGAAATGGCACCCCCAGAACTGAAGTGGAAGCCTCTCAGAGAGAAGCATGCCGCTGTCACTTAGCTGTTTGCTTTTCCTTGCTCATTTCAAGCATCAAATTTATGTACGCTAAACCAGAATGACAAGTATTGCTCAGACTACTGTTTCTATTTATGGTCAGTATTAAGGACTACATACCCCTTGAGTAAGAACCAATCCCGTAAGGTACCTCATGGCCAAAGGAGACTGTAGGAGTCACAGCTGCAGCCACTCTCACCGGGATCTACACCTCCAAAGGAGGTGCTTCAAAGTGCAGTTCTCTTATAATTAACTCTGAGAAGCTGCCTGCTGACAGTGATCTGATATTCTGCAAATAATCCTGCTGCTTCAACAAAACAAAAAATGTGGCACTGTGGCAAGAAGAATGAGACAAAAGCCAAAGAATGTCCTTTGAGATTTTTGTTCTTACATGTTCAATGTTGCTATGTGGGTTTCTTCTTTGCAGTGAAGAGGAAATGAATTCCTATCTCAGTCAACAGTCTTGTACTTTACCCCCATAGCAGTTACCACCAGCCCCTTTCAAATAGGTTTATTGTATGTATTGTAGGTGTATGTCTTTTCAGCTGGGAGATGGGAGTGGGAGTTGTTGCTATGTGCTTGGGTTTGGTTTGTTGGTTGTTTTTTTTTAAAAAAAAAGAACAGGCTACTTTCCCTCAGAAATTTGCTGCACTCATTATTTTTGCTGACTTATTTGTGTCACTGCTGACTACTGAAGTAAGTTCTGGAGAGAAAATACACAGCACAAGCCATCTTTGTAGTGCCACTGAAGAGTGGTCCAGCCTCTGTTATCACCCCTATAATTGTCACGGTTTTGGAAAAAGTTGGGCTTTTTTCCCCTTGTTCCACACACAACCTGAATTGCTATTCTTAGGGAGCCTATAAATAATAAGTTACCAAAAACCACCACAACTAATTTACAGACCATAGGTACATATTGGTATATCCTTCCCTAATTAAATAAGTCATCTAAACACTCCAGGTTAAGATTAATGGACTGTACTGAAACCTCTATTATAAATTGACTGAAGGGAGAGTAGTCTAACTCTGCCTGCTGTCCGAAAGAGATTTTAAGGTCAGCAGAAAAAAAAAATTACTGGGTTAGCCCAAATTAAACAGCCAACTAATACAGGCCTGACAATTAAGATTGACTAGAAAATAAGAGGTGTGAGAGACTAGAAATCAATTACCCAAAGCCAACATGCTGGGAACAAGGGCTAGCTTGGGAACACAAATGCAGGGATGGGCTGTTACAGCCATCACCCATCTCCTCAACCTTATTTTGACACTGGCGCCAGGAAAGTAAGTAGGGAGAAACAACCAAACTCTGTCATTGTGGTACCATACCAACGCTGGGAATCAAGGGGCCTCAGCCATCCTGACGAGACAGCAACAGCGGAGGCACTTTTACCTTTCCCCATTGCAGCTGTGCACTCATGCAGAGCAAGTGCAACATTCTCCCCACATTCTCCAATAGCCCTAGCTGCAGCTCACATGAGCTGGGAAGAGCCACAGCTTCCTCCCACTGTGGACTTGCAGCTGGAGGGCATGTCTGCCCCAAAAGGAACTCTGCTAGGTCCTGGTGACTCCACACCAGCCATATCCTGAAGCCATGATCACTCTCCCATCTCATGATCCAATGGAGCAGATGCTTTTTCCCCAAAGCTTGTGACCCAACACATGGCTTGTCATAGCCTGGGAGGCAAAGAACTTGAAAGGTTTGCCTGGAATGTAATGCTTGGCTGCTGGAGACCTTCCCAGTCACCCCCACCCCCCTTCCATCCTCATATGCCTTTGCCACCTTATTCTATTTCCTTCTAACTTCTGCTTACACCTAGTTCAGTCTCAAACCAGGACATTCAGCTTGCCAAGGTGGCAGTAACACAACTGCAGCCAGGCTGGGACAGCCTGACCTCCCTGCTCAGCCACCTCAAGCTTGGATGATGTGACTGCATCCCCTGCCTGTCTGCAGCACTGATGCTGCAAGACAGGCAGCACCAACACAAACTGCTTCTCTCCACTTTGTGTTATTTTTTCTCTTGCCCCTTTTGGGTTTGCCATTGAGGTGGCAGGGCCAGGCACTATGGTCACCAGAAACAAGCTCTGTATTCTGGCATTTCTTCTGCATGGCAATGGGCTGTCAGATGCTGATGTCATTAATTAGGTTTCTTTTCAAAGCTTTTAACTGCTAAAGGTACAGGAATAACAGGAATAGAAGCCACTTCTATAAATGAAAGGCTTGCTTAATAGTTGTACGTCTGATGCTTTGTTGACTTTTCCTCCTTCCTTTCCTCAGTCTGTAATCAAAGCTTATAACAGAGTGAACACCTGAAATACGTGGGTGGGCATCTTGAAACATCAATGTACATTACACTATGATTTGCAGAGGATGGAAGGGTTATGGCTAGCATCTAATACCCCCTTTTCTTCCCTCTCCCCATCCCTACAACTTCTGCCTCCCTTTGCAGTACCCCTTTTCCACCACCCTTTGGTCATGCAATGGTCCTGCTGTCACCCCCACAGACCGCATCTCCCAACTATCCTGCCCTTGGATGGACAGGGGACCTTCAGGTGGCTGCCCTGCACACAGCAAGGGACAAGACTGGCAGGTTAGAGCTTGTGTGATCACACAGTCAGCAACCAACTGAGATATGATACCTACTTTTAAGGCTGTCACCTGAGGTTTCCAGGGCTTTGTTTTGGATCAGGGACTTGCACAATCAATTCCAACACATATAGGAGCACAACAGATTTACTGCATATCCAATGACGATTTGAGTGCTTGCAGTGAAAGTCCAGGAATCCCCAACTAAAGGGGCAGTGTCCTCATAAACAAGATTTCAGAGAGAAGGAGTAGGATAATGAAGGGAAAAGAGCATGCCAAGGGAAAAGACAGGATTAAGCTGTCATGTATCAAGTTAAATGACAGCCTCAAAGCTGTCATTTAGTGCCCTTTTCATGTTTAATAAAATCTTATATTCTCAGGTGAGCTATTAAAAAAAAAATATCCACAGCGAGGTAGGTCCAAGTAATTATTTCAGGGGCTAGATGTTGTTCAGGCCTAAGTAAAAGGATTTCAAATTGCACGCTTGCCTTCCAAAGCAGCGAGTCAGAGTATCTATACTGAAAAAAACCCTATCTTGATTAACTGTTTAGTGTTGCTACCATCACATTGTACAATTTTGAGTCTCTAGCCCTATTTTGCTAACACTGACAGCTCTCTGTTCAGCCTTTAGAGGTACACAGGCTCACATCAAACCAAGCTGAACTGACAAATAATTAAAATTGCACATCAAATCACTGTTGCTTCCATAAACATCAGCTCTGAAATGCTACCTGAAATAAAAGTGCTCCACAGAGACTCCATACTAATCACTGTTAACCCCTCCAGGCACAGGATAACAGACAGTACAGACAAAAAGCAGGAGGTTGAACAAGAATCTCTCTCAAAAGAGGTCCCTGGCCTTTTTCTACATAGTATTTAGACATAAGGTACATTGAAAAATGCTCTAGGCAATTTCTTCAGGGTTGCTGAGCAATGGCAAGAAAGGTAAAAGCCAGTATTAAATGCCCAGTGCTTTCGGTACTGAGCTGTGTGGTGAAGGTTGAACTGCTCAGAGACCATTCCCTCCACTCTCCCGTGGATCTGCCTCACGCTGCATCTCCACTTGATCTGACAGTTCTGCAACTTTCCCTTTAGGAGAGGTGATACACATCAGGTACTGGAGCTTCATCACATATTCTCTGTTGATCACTGTGAAGTAAAGTTCCTCTGCTTCTGCTTCCATTTACTTCAGCAGGGTTTTGTTGATCTAGCACAAAGTTCAAATCAGCAACAGAGAAGGCAGCACCCAGCAATCAATCACCACGAAGATACGTGGCACATAACTTCTTCCCAAAATTAACTTACAAGACTCCTAGTCATTTAGAATTTTTTTCTTGCAACCTTCAAAACCCACTTCCCAGCAGATACAGCATATGAAAGATAAACCAGGAGAATAAAAAAAGGTGTTTAGCAGTAAGAAATAGCAGATGGAATCTAAGCACTATTTTTAACAAACAATGGAGGCAGAAAGTGAAGGAATTCACATCTTCTTAGCGCACAGTAGACAGGGTGCCTGAGCAGCTAAGGTTTCTGCCAAGAACACATCTGGGAGAAGGACTAAGAAGGAGGGGGAAAGAAGAAGATGGCTGCTGCACCTCCATGTTTACCTTAGATTTTGTGCACTACCCACCTCATTTTCTTTCCCAGAGCCCAGCAGCGATGTTACCTTCTGTGTCTGCCAAGTCTTTTTCTGAACTGAAATGTCTTTCAAAAACACAGCTATGTTTATCGTCCTTAGGTTCAGAGAAGACCTTGCTCAAGCGATAAGTGGCAGGCAGAGGTTTACCCAGGCAGGCTCTTTGTATTGGCAAAAACACAACACTGAACTTTCACAGCAAGTAGGTAAACACATGGCTGCACGCAGCAGGTAGTCTGGCAGCACCGGCAATAGTGAGAAACAATGTCAGACAACCTTGGCAAAAAGAGCTCTGTGGGTTTTAACAATAGGTGTAGGCACAAGAGCTGAACAGCCCAAACACCAGTAACAAAAAGCCATCTACAGCTCCCATGGGAAGCTCCAAGTACACGGAGCCTGAGCGTGCTGGCTGTAAGACGCTATCCTCCACACTCACAGGGTTGCTCCATTTGACTTAGCAGTAGCCAGCTCCAGCACTTCAAAATTTGGAAACACCCAATGGCTGAACTCCCAGTAAACACGTCTTTCCAGGCCTCAGCAAGGACTCGTTTTCTTATTACATGCCAGTGCGCCTATTTAAAGAACTGTTGTTATGGGGAAAAGCTGAAACCATTCTACAGCACAAAGTGGTCCCCATATCTTGTGCCTTATCTGCAGAAACGTGTAAAATCCCAGTTCGTGTTTCCACATTAAAGTTTCACTTGCCATAGTAAGTCATAGCAAGATGTGGTTATCAACTGCAAAGCCCACCATACCCCTGGAGCAGGGCTGAATCTCCAGGCAGTCCTAGTGGCCCTCCCTCAGGCCTTTTCCTTAAGGTACAAGGCTTTATACAAGACACAAGCAGCAAGTAGCAGCAGTAGTAAAAGGTGTTCACCTTTATTCTTCACCTCCAAAAATATCTCTCCTAAGCTTTCTCTTAGACATCTCTTCCAGGTTCTCATCACGCAGTGCAGGTTTAGACCCAATGCCCAAGGCTCCCGCAGAGGCATTGCCAGGATCTCATAAGCAAATGCCCAGCACTGATGTAGGTCAGACTTCTGCAAAAATTATATTCTCAAAAGACCCTCATACATATTTTGATGAATGCTTATCTGTCTTTTCAACTGACATCACAACTCAGGAAGCAACAGATAATGAAAGAGAAGGAAAGTAGAACCATTCATATGACACAACCTTAAGACTCTCCCAAACTGAACTGAGATACACGGTACATTCATTTCTATATGAAAATACATCCATTTTACCTTACAGGAAAAGCAGTACATTTTTAAGTATATGAAAAACAAATTAGGAGAGAGTCTAGAAAACAATAACCATGTGAATGCAGCTATATTTTTAAATTTAATAAAAGCACTTGGAAAAAACTCTGGCATCATCAGGACAGCTAACAACAACATTGTCTTAAATCAGCCACATTATCACTTGGATTGTGATAGCACCTGGAAATCTCTTTCAAGTACCAGAATCACACTGTGATAGGTACCAGCCACACCAAACACAGAGCCTGTGCAAGCCCAGGTAGCCTTATGTCTTAACGCCTCACATAATTCAGCTATTGCCGTATCTGTGACACTACGTACCTTTCTACATTATGAAATAAGTTTTCATAGCCACCCATTAATTTGGATAACGGATATTTTTGTAAAGAAAGAGGTGCAAGATAATAGCTTATATAGCCTGAATCTTTTGCAGACAGACAACAGGAGCAGATCTTCTTATCCTCTTCCCTTTGCGAACTCTATAAGGAGATGCAAGAACTGCCTGACACTTTAGAAGTAGTCCTGGCGATGACTGTGACAAGACATACTAGGCTGTTGCTGATACAGGTTATACATAGTAAATAAAACCCATTGGAGATGTATGTCAAGGAACCAGTTGTAGGCACTGTTGTTAAAATTGAGAAATCCTAGTGGAAAACCAGTTACAAATAGGACATACAGACTCTGCACTATCTCAGGTACGTGACTTCTGTAACTCAGATACTACAGTGAGGGTGTGTTAGGATGTATTTCATATGACTCAAATGCTTTTGGAAGCCTGGTGAAACGGCAATCACTAGGTTTTTGGTAGATGGAGCATACCATACTCTGAGTTAAATTTTATTCACAATTTATATCTATTGCTTTTTACTCTTCATTTTTACTGGCCACAGATGAGAAACCTCTCTTAACACTACCAGTAATGTGCTGGATACATCTTCATCCTCTGAGCTGCAAAACCCATTGCCCTAGGATACTTGCAGCTGTTACTATTTTATAGGCATCCCAGGAGAGAAGGACAAATTCATGATGGGTAAATAGATTAAAGATTTTAAAATACAAAGACACCACTTCTACCAGAAGGAGAACCGGAAGCATAAATCACTGAACATAAAAGAGCATTCTGGAGAGTACCACGATGTGTCTGATCTATTCTTATGCCCTCCTGTAGCCATCCACCGTCAGCCACTACACAAATTACACGGCTAAGCTAGATTTGCTTTTGATTTGACCCAGACAAACCTTCAAAATAGTCAGTGTAGACATCACAGGAGCTGTCATAGTAGCCACTCCCTTTTGGCACAGTTAATGGACATTAATGGCTCCACAGGGCTGTTTTTATCATTTTGCAGAGCCCTGCCATTTAGGGATGTCAGGTGAAATGAATTCATCAGACCGTTGCCTTAATACACTACTGTTGCATGAAGAATGCCACTCAGGGCCACAGAGTACCTTTAGCACATACATGCAGTTCAAGTCATACAAACAAGACACACAACAACAGAGATGACTAGTTATCACCCCAAGCAGAGAACCATTTCAAAATGAATACAATATTAACCTAGCACTTCTTCCCAATTCCTTTTACCTTTTCAAATTTACTTATTTTTAAGGAAAAAAAAAATCCACCGAGATGTCTAGTGATATTTCCTTAAGAGTGACATTTGTCTTGTTTCTCTGCAAAGGCAATCTGTATTATTCTAAAAGCAACATCACAGAGTCTGGGAAAATCAAGCCTTGGCCACTATCCTCATCCTCATTTAAAAGTTGTCCCCCTTCCTCAACAGATGTCACTCCAGCAGGTGCACACCTTCAGAGCAGACCTGTACAAGAGCACATCTCAGAGGTAAAACAATGGTGGTTGTTCAGAGGGTAAAGGCCACAATTCCATAAATAAAAATCCATCCCAAATTCAAATATGGGAAGAAGCCTTCCTGCTCTTCTACGGACTTGTATTCAAGTCTGTGCAATGTGTCAGCTTCTGATGAGACAAAAAGTTTTGGACTTTGCAAGCACAGGAACTGGAACTAATCACTTAGTTTGTGCAAATTCACTAAGATTTCTGCATGCACCAGTCTAGTCCATTTTGTTTGGGTTTTTTTTTGTTTGGTTGTTTTTTTTTGTTTTGTTTTGTTTTGTTTTTTTTTGTAGGAGGGAAAAGTAAAACAGGTAATTAGAATGACAAAGCTAAGTGATGAGGTGGTACTTTGCCTACACGGAACAAGTAGCATAGTTCCTACAGAACAGTCTTTCTGTTTTCAGTGTAATAAAGGATTGTACGTGTCTCCACTGAGAGATTTTGAGTAAACAATTACATTTGTGAATGAATGGAAAATTGTTCATCTTTAATTAGTAATGGAAGTATCTCAGAACTTGTTTGTATTTCACAATTTATTTCCAGCTATTTTAGATGAACGGCAAAAAAATTACCACTGTGTACTTGATAAATGGCATCTTCGTGGTGCAGCATTTAATTTTATCTATTTATTGTAAAATATTTTCTAAGCTGAGATGTAGAAAGATCAGCTGTTCTCAAGACTGTACAGAGCAAACTAAGAAGCAGATATTAAGTAAAGAGGAAAGCCTGTTTGCAGATGGTCCAGCAAGACTTTCAAGAACATTGGGAACACCACATGCTAACCCATATCATAGTATTGTCTCAGAGTAACACTCAGGACACAAAAAACTCAGCTGATATGAAATTAGGCTGTGGTTCTACCTGGTTTTTGGGCCCTAGGTTTCCCAACCACACTACAGTGCAATTACTTGAGCTCTCAATATCAAATTAAATCTGCTTTCAAGATAACAGCAAGAAAACCCACCTGCAGAAGATTATCTTGTGGGAGTTAACCTCTGAAGGTTTACATTAACACTTCCACCAATATAGGGATTACAGGAGAGAAAGCTGTAGAAGGGTATTTCACAAATACCGTTTCGTCACTGGAAAAGGAAGAAAAAAATACTGTACATATGCAGACAAGCCATGGCAGTTTTTACTCTTGGAGTAGTTTTTGTATGCTGTAAAAGGCTTGGTCCTCAGTTCCGAGTTTTCATTCCTGGGGATAATTTTAGTTTGTGAGGAATTAGTAAACTGCCTGATTTACAGACTTTAACTGTTTAACATTTAACTGTTCTCAGGAGAACCAGGGTGGCCTTGAAGACACCTGACACCACTAAACCTGGCAGCATCTGCTTTTTTGGAAGTCGTGTTTCTCCAACTGGTATGCAAGTTCTCTGATAACATAGATCCATGGGCCAAATATGGCTGGGCCTAAATAAGGTACACATACTAAGCTTCTCCAAGGACCACTATAGAGACTAATGCATTCAGAGGCACACAAAAACATAATTTGGGGGATCTTTTAAAGAGCACTTTTAAGTACAGCAAAATCTCTTGAGTGCCCTTTTTTTTTTTTTTTTTTTGCTTGTTTCTTAGTAAGTAATTCTGAAATGTGTTTGCTCGACATTCCATCCCTGCTTTGGAGGGGTTTGCTCTGCACAAGGTGTAGAAGCATCTTTGTACATTTGTATTTTCATACGGATCAGAGTTATGTAGCTCAAAATAATGTGGCCATTGCTTTTTCCTTGCTAAATCAACTCCTGAGCGCTTCAGCAAGCACACTGGTAGATACCACACACCTTTGAGCTCACAAATAACCAAATTCTACCAAAATTTTACAGAGGAAGAGGCAGGCACAGTATAAACCTTTGCAGGGACTAAAACTTTCGACTTTTTCTTTAAGTTATCACTCCACACTTGATAATTTTCCAAATTATAAAGGGATATCCTCAAACCTAGCATTCAACACCCATAAAAACCAACAGAAAAAAAAAGATTGTCAGTCCATGTTTCCAAAATTGAAAGAAAAAAAATAGTCAACAGAAGTTGCAGCGCAGAACAAATGGCTTTACATGACAAAAGAACAGAAAGTCACCCAGAAATAAAGCGATCATACACATGTTTAGACAGACTAATAACACTAAGACAAATAAATCCATACTGGATTAGGAGCAGGCAGATTGCTGAACATTCATTTCACGTATTTAAAACCTGATCAAAAGTAATTGTATGTGCTCCAATTTTTATGTCTCTTTCACAGAGGGTATCCACCCTGACATGAGGATTTGAAGATCACCATCCACCTAATTAATTGCTCTTAAAATGCATCCACGATATTCAGAAAGTTTTAAAGTGAGAGAGAATGAATAGTATTTTACATGTGAGCAAAAGTGCTGACCATAAAAAGCAGAGATGTCCAGAGTTCTTTCAGGGGAACATTTAGGGAATATATAATTACAGTACATTTTGAAGTAATTTTTCTTCTCCTAGTCGCAGGGTATATTCTTGAAGTTATTAAAGCCTAGATTTAATATCTAACAGTAAATCATCAGAGCCATTCCAGCAGCAGTTTCTTTGTAAATTATTGTAGCAGTCCAGCCGTACAGGATGTATTTTGATGCTTGTGTTAACAGGATCACCATGCAATGCAAGCAGTGCCAGAATACATGCTGCTAACATTTTTCAGGTGTCTACGATTAGTCCCCTTCTTAATTTAGCTGTGCCCCTTTTAACTCTACTGCAACTAACCAGTAGCAAGACAGACGGAGCCAGCCAGCATCCACCTGCCACACTATCTGTTCGGAACCTCAAGAACTATATTCCAGTTGCTATTTCAATTTTTCCTTTTGAATGAGATTTGCTTTTGAGTTACTGCCCTGAAATCCAGCTGGGAAGTGGGAAGGCTGCCTGGTTGCCAGCGGATTTCTCGGCTGACTAGATCTTTGGCTGTCCCTACACAGTACACTACAGTGATGTGTTACGTCATTTATTTCACTTTAAGTTCTTCCAGTTACAAACTGCTAATCCTGTGATCAAACTAAATTACTGACTTCCAGCTAAATTCAGCTTTTAAAATATGCAATGCTCAATTCAAATCTAGCCAACCACCCCAATTATTAGAAGGTATGACATGCAATGCCAATGTCACAGATTCTGTGACAGAAAATGTCTACAGAGTTTATGGAAAAAAACAAAGACAAATTTCTTTAGTATTATAATTTGTACAATAAATATTTAGTAATTTAAATCACAGCAATAAAACCTGATCTTTATAGAAAGAAAACAATTTGAAAGTTTGGCATGAAATGCCAATTTCGTCTCTCCAAAGATTAACCTGAGTTTTGCTCAGTGGCAGGTGGACTTTACTCCAGTTTGTCGTGGTTTCAGCCAAATTTACCAAAACCTGATTGACAGATGTCCCCCACTCCCTCCTTTGGGTGAAAGAGAGGATAGGAAGAAATTAGAGAGATTCAAGAGTTTAGAAAAAAAACTAAACTACTTTAATGAAAATATAAGTAATAATAATATAATAAAAAAGGAAATTTAGGAATAAGAAAAAGGAAGTATANGCAATAAGTATAAGCAAGGGCCTCTCTGCATACCATCCCTTGGTATAATCAGGTCTTATCACTGTGAGACAAAACAGTTGTGAACAATGTGCTGTTATTTCAGAGTTTAGTTAGTTAGAAGAGGCCTAGCTAAGAAAGTAAAACTGTAAAACAGAAAATTGGTTCATTTTACCTCAAACCAGGACACAGCTGATCAAGAATAAAGAGGAGGAGAAAGAAATCTTGCACAATTTCCTGCAAAACAGGAATTCTTCCAAATTGCATTTGCTAAGTGTTTGCAAACAAGCAGCTCTTTCCATTACAAGCACATGTCAACACAAACCTTACAGCACACCAAGGGACTGCCTCCAACCTGTTCATGTGACATAACAAACACAGGAGTAGGCCCAATTCTAACAGAAGCTGCACGCGTGTGTTTTAAAGTAGCCTATCAAAAATGGAGGTGTAGAGAGATGAGTCTATTCATGTGAATGCTAAGCCCTGTTCTTTTCCTTTCAATATTTCAGAAAACACCAATGATTATTTCAATTCCAACATTTATTCCTTTCAATAAAGATTTTGCTTCAGTTTTTTTTAACAGCTCTCATAGTAAGTTTCACATGGTTAGCTCTCCTCCTTCGTTTTTTTTTTCTTTTTTTTCTTTCTTTTTAGCCCATAAACATCAGCAATAACGTAATCACAACCTGCAGTCTCTGGAAATAGCATGTCTAATTTTGGTTGAAGATGTCTGCCACGTATAGGACCTGCAATAATGGATTTCAATCTGACAGTCACTGGACTTCTTCAATGCAGTCCCTGAAAGGTGACTGAAGTTCCCCTTATTCCCACTTTACCCTGCAAAATACAGCTGGGCAAAATTCCAAGAGAAATTTTTCAGGGCTTGAAAAATTAAAAAAAAAAGGTGGAAAACCACTGTGTTGGGTGTTTTCACAGAATGATAGGGGTTGGAAGGGATATCTATAGATCATCTAGTCCAAATCCCCTGCCAAAGCAGGTTCACCTAGAACACGTTGCACAGGATGGTATCCAGGCAGATTCTTTGGAATTAATGGCTCTTTATAGAATACTGCAGTGTCTTTAAAACAACTCTTTAAATCTGAAGAGCTATTCCCTTCTATAATGCAACTGCATTAAGGATCATTCTTTATAAACTGACTTGACTATTTAGAGTAATATGTACGTTTGCTGCTGTGTATAAACAAATACTTCAAACTAGCTATATCTATATCCTCAGACATTTAATTTTGATGAGACAATAAGTTTGGGAATTGATCAAATCCAATTCTTCTACATTTGGCATCTGGCTCAAAGATTTATCCTAACCTACCATACACTGTGCCTTTGTTTTTGTATAAATAGTTCATGTGTCTAGACACAATATTACATGTTTATGCAAAACTGTGTGTTAAATACTTTATGCAGACGATTAAATTTCAGCTTCACTATAGTAACGCACAACACTGTTCTCTGCATTAGGACACCTAAAACCTTTTCAGTTCAATTAATTCCCTGTTTTTCCTCTAAGGAATCAGGAGCATCACCATGTTTATATAAGCTGTCCAAATCTTAATTTTGTTATGAATTAATGAAATCTCACTATCAGGCAAAGACAGGCCCAGCGTGTTTTCACGATGGCTTCAAACACCAATTATCTGGGATTCTCCAGTAGCCAACCTGACCTTCAAGCTAAAACTGGGATTTCCCAGTGAAAAAAATACTATCATAGGTTGGGGAAATCCCCCAGCAGAACTGTCATCTTTGTCCAGGTAAGGTCTAATTTTCCAGATGCTGAGCAAGCTGCTGGACACAGCAGAATTCAGACAGCACTTACATGTGCTGTTAAGGCCATGGAAGCTGTTTGTCTCAAAACTAGGCTCAACTCAGGATTTCACTGAACTCATACATTCTAGTGAGAACATGAAAAAATACATCTGTGAAAAAGACGAACATTTAAGACACCAGGAAAAAAGCATTAAAAATATATACATTTCTAATTTTTATTCTGTATCTGGCATGATACATTTGCTGTCTCTCCTTATGCATTACACAAAGAAATCATTTGGCTGAAATAAATGTTTCCACGATTTTAATTTTTCCCTCTTCCCAGAAACCCTGTAATCAAATCTAGAATTGGTTCTGCCATAAAACCTATGGCGTGTTTCATTCTGGCCCTTAAGCAGCATGTATTAGTGGTGCTCCTCGAAGCAACAAAGAAGTTCTGTTTAGCCTTCTGCCTGAGGAAAGCCATGGAGTATTAAAGGTGTATCAAAGCCATTTCTCGTGAAAAAGGATGAATCACAAGGCCTGAAATGAGCCCTCAATGCAGAAAATACCAAGCTGTTCTTTACAGTTAAAGTGTGGGTACTGGAGGTCCAAATCAGACCAGGGAGGTACTTCACAACTCAAGTTTGTTAAATGCTTTGCTGAGAAGTTTGAGGAAATCTTTGCTTTATGATAAGCTGTTTTAGACGTGGGCAAGAGCACAGAAGGAGTATTTCATTTTGTCAGCAAACAACAGACCGATTACCCCCAAAAAACTCTCAGGAAACAGGGACTAACCTCCTCTTTCTGCAGTCTTCGTTTTCTAGCAGGACGATGCAGTCCCAAGACCAGATACAGTAGGTTCCTGGTACCTTCTCTCAATAACCACTCCAAGCTTTAGCTATCATGAGTCCATCTTCCAGAAAATTTTGGGACTAGCTTTAGAAGAAACCCATTTATACAAATTTTAACAACCGAAACTTTTTAATCTGCTTTTCAAGACCTACAGTTTGTATTCCCAAATTTATTCTAAATAATCACACTGTCTACAAGCTTTCATTAGTATTGCTAGTCAATTTAATTTCGGTTCTCACACAAGCAGCAATGTGAAATTTTAAGAAAAAACTTCTCATGATTAAATCTCAATAGTCAGCCATGGAACCGTTATCTAGGTAATAAATCTATTGCCCTCAAAGACAAAAAATCCAAGGCTGGAACAGAAAGCAACTCTTCTTATGTCACATCCTTATTTAAGAAATATTTATTTAGTCATTGTACTTTCACCACAGTTTTCGTATTTGTCCCCATATAAATGAACACTTCTGTAATTGTTCAGCCACGTTTGACTTCAGAGTGATTTTTGTCTTATTCTTGGTATATTACCTGGAACATTATCATCGTAATCTCTTGTTTTTACTTAAACCTATCAATCTGCCTGATAGCCTGTCTAGACCGCATTTTGAAAATAGCGAAATAAACAAAAAGGGGGGAAATCAACAAATGTAAACAACCTATAGAGAGCCTCACAGCAGGTAATCCTGACTCAAGCTACTCCTCGCAAAAGCACAGCAGAATACAGCTACATTAACGCCAACTTCAAAAACCCGAACACCTGTGAAAAGTAAAACTCTCATTAGCCCTTGGCACTGTCCTCTCAGATTTACAGAGTCGTTACTTCGCTTTGACTAAACATCGCTATTTCTTTCCTAGGCAAACTCCTTGGCTCCGTTTCAATTATTTCCGTTAAATATTAAAGAGCAGGAAACATTTGTTCTCCCTTGTCACATCCTGTCCTCTTTACGCAGCATCACACAATCCCCTTTGAAACGCCTGCTCGTACAGCGAGCCTGACACACACAGTTCAATCAAAACATTTGCTATTGTCTTTTACCGACTACAAACGAATTTCTGCACAAACGCTGAAAAGGTTTAAAGGTTTCGACAGGCATCTAAAGTCGAGCTAGCGCGACTGTCAAAGCAAGGGGGTGTCAAACTGCTCGGCTTCCCCGCCGCCACCCTGACTGCGAGAATTAAAAAAAAAAAAAGCAAGACAAAGCCCTTCACTCCTTCAGTCGGCAGAGCTCCCGGCAAAGAGCTCGCTCGCTGCAAAACCACTGCTCCCTCCAAACGCTCGAAAGCAGAAAAAGCACACGGACAGTTAGAGACGAGTGTGAAAGGGTAACTTACATTGTTTAGAAAGGCAGTGGGAAAGGACTGCTGCGGTTTCTTCCTTATTTTACACTGCTGTCAGCAGAGCGGACAACCAAAATGTTCACCTAAAGAAAGCTCTCCTTTTAATTCTCTCTCTCCCCGTGCATTTACTCTGGAGTCTCAGCCTGAAGAGATCCGACAGTCAAAAGTTTATCCCCTCGTACTTCCGAATGATATGGCCGACTTTCCTTGGACACATACCAATGATGCAGTAAAAATAGACAAAAGGGGGGGGAGGGAAGAAGCGATCTAGCTTGAGCCTGAATCTTCTTAACTCGGTGTTTTCTGTAAAAGCTGCTCTTATGTCAGAAGCTCCCATCCCTATACTAACGCGCAAAGCACGGAGTCATCCATCTGCTTTTCATAAACTGCAAATTGCAGGCAAACCAGGCAATATATACAGTCCGGTTTTAGCAGAACTCCCCAAGCATCAGCCTTACAAGTAACCTGAGGTACAAAGGCTTTGAAAATAAACAGCCAACCCCATGCTGGGATGGTCTCCCGCCTGCAGATGACTGCTCCCCCAGGCNCCTCGCAGCCTGCCCGCCCTGCCGGCACACCCAGCCGCTCTGGAAGCGGGGGGGAAATCCAGCGCATTACTTGAAACAGTTCAAGGGTTTAGCAAGTCATTTAGAACAACCTGGATTTTATAAACAGGGAAGTGGATGCTGACCACTTACATTCTTTCAATGCTTCCAGGTGGGAAAGAAATCTGTTGGAGAGGGGGGATAGTTTTGATTTGATGTTTTTTTTTCCTCTAAAGCACCAACTCTCAGAATCAGCAGGCAGTTGCCTGATAGAGACCCTCTGGGGTGATCCATTCATTACAAGAACGAACATTTTACCAAAAGTATCACAAGCAAAATTTTCAAAAGCATCCTGTGGAAGTCTACAACTTGAAGCTCCTGAGTCACTTTCATTCCCTGCTTTCAGCTATTTAAAGGTATACTGCCCTGATTACATTCAGGTACCAGAGGCTTGAGGGGTCCACCTATATTTTTGGACACCTCGAGGCTTTTGAGTGAGTACTGAAGAATATTGTTTTCTCAATAAAAATTTGGGAAACCAATTTTGTGGTGGATAAAAAAGTTTTTTTCCATTGCTTAAAACTAAAGTTGTTATCTATATGTTCTTTTACTTTAAAACATCTAGCTTTATTTAGGCTTTAGTTTTGCCATGGGACTTTTGCAAGCTTTTCTACTGGGAATAATCTTACTCTATTTATTCAAACAGTAAGAATCTTTAAATGAAGCAGCTTTCACTGAAGCATGGATGAATCAATACAGCGAGTCATTAACAAAATAAAAACACCATTGTAAACACTCTGCCTTGAAGTCCTGAGCCTTGTCGCTTGCTCATATTTTTGTCTTTGCACAATTAGGATTGTGCCTATAGTCTACTAATCTTGTACCTGGATCCTTGCGTGCAGGATTGACATGGCAGTAATGTTAACGTTAAAAGCAGTTGAATTATTAAAAACACAACAAAACAATCAAGGCTCTCTAAGCAGTAGAAGCAAAAAGAAAACGATGAATTAATTTTGCCTGGTTTTTTGCCTGGGCTGTCACAATTCCTTCCAATAGTTGTATAACCCGTTGAATAATTTCAGTGACATCAGGTAGAACATTAGAGATCTCAAAGGTATTATATTACTACAGCTTTTATGAAAACAGGCAGCCCTCCAGATGAGTGAAATATAATACAGTGATCCAATGTAAAAGGCCACGCATGAGCTCAGTTTTATTATTAGGCACCAGAGCACCCCACACAAACAAGAGGTACATGAGAACAGATTTCATGTGCCCTACTGCTCAGCTCCTACTACAGTTGTGCATCTTTGGTCTGCGTTCTAGCATTTTTCCCTGCTTTTGTTCTGTCCTTCCATCAAGGTAGTAAGCAGTGAAACACTTGAAATGCACAGACATCAGCTTAAGCAAATAATATTGATTTTTGAAACAGCAATAAACAAGGTTTGTGAACAGTTGAATTACTATTCTTCCATTTCATACACAAGTGAGGTGAACTGACAACACCTTGTTTTTATCGGAACTGATATTTTCCATGAAATTGAAGGACTTGATCCTGGTAGAGCAGACTTCCAGGTTTGGGGCCAGAAAATATTTCATGAGATACAGTAGAGTAGCCCTTGCATGTTTTTCAGGACATGTAGGGTGTGTTTCTCACTGCATTGTCACAGGACAGGGCAAGCTGAATGACTTCAGAATAAGAATTGTGGGTTTTTTTCCTGAAATGTGGTGTTAAAGTCGAAAATAGATAGAAATAACCACTCTCAGTTTGTGATGCTCATGCTGACTGAATCTGATTACATTAATACAGTAATTCACACTGATCTCTCAGGTACTCTTTCAATATCTGTTCTCTCAAAAAGACATCAAAGACTGTTTTCGTAAATAATAACTCTGTAAGAAAACTTCCAGAAAATCCAAGACTCAAAACCAGAAGACTTTTAAAATGACCTTTATTTTCCAAGCTCCGGGGATCATTCTTATCCACCATCTTTTTCTCCCTTCTTTTCTATTCTTCATTTCCTCTTTTGTATTTTCCATGTGGGGTGCACCAGCATCCCACTGTCCATAGACAGCTCCTGCCTCCAGGCAAGCTAGCTGTGTGTGCCTTCACTGTTGCCTGGATATTACTAAAGCAGTTTCTCGCATTCTGTCTCCATGAACTTTGAGGCAGTGAAGCAGCATTTTTATCTATCTAGCACAGGAATGTTAATTTTCTGAAGAGATGATGGCAGAAGATATTCATTAGTTTATTGGTAAGGGAGAATTTACTCTAGAAAACTTCATATAGGAAGGACCGAAAGACAGATCAGATAAGGAAAACAACCTGCTAGAAGCATTTGCCTTCTCAGAAAAATGGCAGCTTCCATTTTAGGATGTTTTCAAATGCCCGCTACGAAACAACCCTGTTATTTTCCATGTAAGTTGAAGCAACCCTGATTTTTCACCAAGATCAACTATTAGTGATGTCAGTAGGACAAGAGCAGAGAACAATTGCAGCTTAGATATTGACTATACTGATTATATGCAGCTTTGTATGTAGATTCCTGAAAGGTTTTTTCAAACCTTTCATGCAAAAATGCATGTTCATTAAAGAAAGGAAAAAGTGCCCCTCCTCAGTCAGAGACAGACAGGTTGTGATGCACAGCAGGTGGCAGAATATGTATCTCTCTTGACCTGGATTCTGCTCCCATCTAGTCTAGTGGTGTTGTATTGGGAGAGCTGAATTGCAAAGGTATAGATGAAAGCAACCTGTTTTCCATCCTGATTTTTTTGCAGTTTAAATACTGAGAAAATAACAGGTGAAAGGTCTGGGTTTGATGGAGGACGCACCTTCCCATTTAATTTGAATCAGAGATATTGCCTGAATGATAGAAGTTCAGGATGGCAGATTAACAAACCAGGGATGCACCACACCTATGTCATCACCATTCATTTTAGCAGCAGTCTACTTGGTGTAGGATTTTTAATATGTTTATGCAGCTTTCGTAGTTGGTCATAGTTTAAGTCCTAGATGAATCTTCTGATGCAAACAAGCTGGCAGGCTTTGTACGGACTGAAAAACCACAAGTCTGATAAACTGACACAAATCTGCCCTTGGAGGAGTTCAAGGCAAAGCTTCGGTTCACTTCCTGCTAATGAAATAAATTAATGTAGATGTTGTAACTGACAATAACCCATCTTTTAAAGATTAATTAGATATGATATTATAAATCCTTTTACTACCAGCGTTTTAAAGCCAGCACATGGAATATCTTGAATCTGGGTTCAGACACTAAGTTTGTATTTAATTGGTGTGGCCTCACTTACTATGTATTTCATTTTAGTGCTTCAGTTTGGTGCCAGTGACTTGAATTGGGCAAAAGCCTGTCCCCTCCAGAAAGGCACATAATTGTCAGTTGATCTTGGGAAGACATAATACAGTGTGATAATCCTTTGCAGCCTGTTAGCTCAGGATTGGGCCATTTCAGTGCTTTTGGTATTTTGCTTTATGATGCATCACTGCTTTTCCACAGAAAGAAAAGACGCAGCTCATACAAAAACATAATATATTACAACCTTGACGCCATCGTCGGAGAAGCCCCATGGCTGCTGCTGTTTACACTACAGCCTGCAGTAGCCCCTGGCTGTCTCCCGGAAAAAAAAAATACAAAAAAAAAAAAAAGGAAGAATAAGCATAGTACTAAGGCAGATTTTCCCGTCAACTCTCGCTAACATCTGTGACTGCAGGGATCTGGGCTTGCCTGGGGCACGTGACCTCATTCTGAGAGCTTGGATGACAAAGAGACATGCAGCCATTTCCCTTCTAAGAGACCTGAAACGCTTGTCCCCTTTTTCCCACCCTGAACCCCAAAGTACAGGAGTTAACAGCTGGGTATTTTTTATTCTTTAACACAGCAAACAGCAAGCAAAACCTATGTCCCAGTGGTTTTCATCAGGGAAGGTCAAATATTGGAAGGATGTAATTTCAAAAGACAAACATTAGACTGTTTTCAACTCTCCCCCTCTGGCAGTATACTCCCACTTCTTGCCTTGCACTGAGGGCTTGTCAGACTTCCAGTGAACAGAAATTGACAGAAAATTGACCCATGACAAAATGCATCAATTTTCTGGTAGGTGAGCAAGGTGAATTAGCTCACAGGAGTCCACTGAGTGCTGCAGCTGACACAGACATTATGTGGGGCATTATGAACCGGAGCAGAGGAAGAAAGAAGATTGCGAGCCAAGTGTTCAAGCTGCTTATGAAAATATACTGTGAAACAGCAGGTAAGTCCCATAGTCCTCCTCCTTGTAATCTTACTTCAAGCTCTACATCACACTCCTATGGCAACCTTAAACACTAGCATACACTCAGTTTGTGCCAGGCTCACGCTTCTGTACTGCCCTGAATCATAGTTTGCTTCTCTCAGAAATTAACCACCAGTCCTGGCTCCTGTAAAATCATGGTATCTCAGTATTACTGTTTTTCACAAACCTTCATTCACGCAAGTAAGCTTTCTTTCAAAAGCAAATATCCAGGAAATACTGATGAAATGCCTTTACATATGTCTGGATTCATGAAAAGTTCTGAACCAAAAGTAACGTGTCCAAAACCCTGACCAGTAATACAAAGAAATAAGCCCATGAAGAATCACAGCAAACAGTTCAAAAGCAGCTCTAAGCCTGAGGTTGGTTCACAAGATATGTGTTGCAATACTAGACACTTTGTTTGTGAACAGAAACAGATAAGGCTACATTTTCAAAAAAATATACCATGCTTATATATTTCTTGGCTTAATCTTTCTCTGACCTTGCCTGGAGCTATCCACTCCTACAGCATACAAAGAGCTAGTATATGCCTGGTTTACCCTGGACCTGTCCTACTTTCCTGCCTTCAAGTACGAGAATGAGGGAAAAAAAGGTATGTTGAGACCTTTGTACTAAAGAACCTGATACTCAAGGGAGAAGAAACAGTCCCTTGTGTCTCAGACTGTAAGCCTTACATTGTAGTGAGGAAGACTGAGAGTAAGAGGATGATACAGCAAAGAGTGGAGGGCTCTGGGGAAACAGTCTGTGAGTCTGGGAGAACAAGCAACTTAAATGGTATGGAGCAGAGAAGTCCAGAAGGATGCAATCTGGGAGGCCTGGGAAAACAGGTATCTCTAGGATGGGAGGAGAGGAGTTGTAGCAGAAGGATGAAGAGACTGTGAACTATGCAGCTGAGGTAAGGGGGCATGGACCATAGGGAGGAGCTAGATGCTCTACGCTGGCATGAGTTGGAGACTGGGTCTAAGGATGAGGTGCCTCAGGCTAGGAGACACTAAAAGCCCTGGCTCACATCTTCCCATCTGTATATTGAAGTGTAACGGCATAAACTCTCTCCATAGCCTCTGTGAACCAAGGAAATGTTTTGATGTAGCTCTGGGCCCCAAAGCATATAGGAGCCAAGCATAGATTTCAAAGTGATAGAGAAGAGTGGTATCAGGAGAGAATGATGAGGGAAAAGGAGAGAAGGAGGCAGATTTCTTTAGATGGTCTTACAAAGACAATGTCTGAAAACTGTAATATGCGGAAGGTTCAGCCACTGAAGTGCCAGAATTAATATTAACTTCAGCAAATACCCCCACCTTGCTCTTATACATTCAAAAAATAATTGAAAAGAAAGTCAGAAGTACTGCTCTGAAGTTAAGCATCCCAATTAGAAGCAGAAATTAAACCACATATATGAGAAAAGACTGTAATTCTCACAGTCCTGCTTCAGCACTTAAGCAACCAGTCCCCTGTTGCTGTTAGCTGGAGTTTTGTCAGAGTAATACCTGCAGAATTTCATGACAGGATATTACTATAAGAAACATTAATATCTGACAGTTAAGGTACATGAGGGGCATTATACTGTACTGTAGGGAGCATTAGGTAAAGTGTCAACTGAAAATGCTGTGCAAGGAGAAAGAGGTCAGGAAGAAAGCGAGCCCCGGTATGATTTGATTTCATAAGGGAAACAGCAGTGCAACCCTTGAATCTTAACGGGTATGATGTTTCTCAGTTTCAGATGCTGTGAAACAGCAGTGATAAGAGGGAAATGCCAACAACAGCCATGATAATTTTTTAGACAGCAGGAACCAGGACAGAACACAGCAAGCTACCCATTCAATTAGGGACATTTTATGCTATGGGCTTAAATTGCTGCCATTTTAGACCTTTGGCCTGACTACACAGACAAAATGGAAGGAAAATGAAATATTTAAAAGCTCCTTCGCGGATGAAAGAGCAGTGGCATCTGTAATATTTCCTGCCTACTTGAGCACATACTGGGATATGCTTTCTGGGACTAGGAGGTGAGTTAGGGAGAGGAATCTGGGTGGTCCATTTGGAGGCCGCAGTTAATTTTATACTAGTCCTGTATGTACCCTAAAAGAAGGTATTTTGCAAGACTGTGCCTTTTACACTATATCAGAGCAATGCAGAGAGCCTGTTCTGTAAGCCAATGATTCCAGTAAGAAGTGTAAGGCTTGCCTATGGAGTCCAAGGGAATAGTTTCCCAGCAGAAGAAGACAGCACAGCCAGTACAAGTATCTGTATGCCCCTGACACTTGTTTCTTTCAGCATTACTGGCCAGCTGGGAGGCTGGGTATATGAGACAGGAGGAAGAGCAGTAAAAGAATCCAGTGGACTCTGGCAAATGCAGATTTAAGGCACCACAAACCTGAAGACCACTTAGCCACTGCAATTCACTCTGCCACAGTCAAGGAAGGTAAGAGTGGTCCCTTTTCTTTCTCTCTTGAGCTGTGTTTTCGATTGTCTTTCAGGCAGGCCACTCTACAGAACTGGCCCTGTGGCAAATTCCTGTTTGAGAAACTTCTTCTATTCTCCCAGGGTGAATTTTGCAGATATAATCTGCCGTGAGTCATGTTCTTTCCTAAATGCAGTTCTTCCTCTGAGTAACACCATCAAAATAAAATACACACAGTAGGAAGAGACCCTCTGCTCTTAATGTATGAATGAGATCTGAGTACTACAACCCTGCTGCTTTTTCTTTTTTAATAAAAATGGCTGCATTCTTAGCATTTTGCAGTTTTTTAGAATCAACCAGGGTATTTAATTTTACTGGTAACAACATCCCTTACCTAGAAAAGGATCTGATACCTAGGAAAATTAACCTGAAAAAAACCAACACCACGACTAAAGATTTTACAAGCTCTCACAGGCATAGATAAAAGTTTAGGGTATATAGCATGGAGGATATTCGTCAAAGGGTTACCCAAGGAGGCTGAGGAGGGGTTGTTTGCAGCTCTAAGCTTCTATCCCTACAGAGACCTGAGTACTAATGGGGAGTGATTTTACAAGGAAGTCTATCTAAACCTGACAAAAGACTGTCACTGCTTCTTTCAGGCCCTCAGACATTTTCCCTGTTACCTGGCAGTTCAGTTTTCTGGTCAGACTCAGACAGCTGATAGGAGGAGAACATGGTATTTTACTCACTGGTCCTCTCTTACTATAATCTTAATTGATGTCTGTCAAGCATATAGGACGCATCAGCAGAACATCAGCTAACAAGCTGGATTCCTGAGATTAAAAGTACCCTTAAAGCCTCCTGCTTTCACTAAGAATTCAAATATTCAGCATGTCATGAATTACTGCTCTGGTAACTCAACTCTTGTTCATCTAGAGAGATATTCTTTCCTGAGAGATTGATCAGTTTTGGGACTTGGTCTGACATTCTCAAAGGCAAAGAAGGGGAAATCTATTATATCAGATTCAATATTACATGCTTTGTAATCTGGTAACTGTAAGTATATTTGGGAAGTACTGGTAAAAGGTCATGGCAAGAGGTCAGGGTTTCAGTCAAGCCCAAATGAGTACCTTCCATTAACTGCTGAATAACTGAACAATAGCTATATTTCAAATGGGCCTGCAGACTAAAGACTTAACCACAGAAAATGTTGGCAAAGGATCCCACAGTTAGCATACAGCGCACCTACAGAGCCAGGGGAAGAAAAAGAATGGCAGTTAAAACACTGCCCCAGAAAGCAGATCTTAGTTCTATCTCCAGCTTTCTTGACGATTTCATTTCCCTCTTTTGTAGATTGAGGATGATATGCTTATCTGCTTCTCGGGCTATCTGAAAGCTCAGTTAATGAGTATTAGTAAACAATTCTGTTTTCACAGACTGCCTACCATCTCAGAATCAGAAAGTACAATTACAGTATTTGCAGTTCAGAGTAGTCAGGGTTTTTTATGAAGAATGTTGATTCAGCACCTTGTTTTAGCAAGCCCTGTGAATGTATCTTGAAAATTATCTCTCTGTGAGGAAGACAAATCAATTTTAATCTTCTGCCTGTTTATCCTGATGCAAATCAAACAGGGACAGTTTGCCCCTGAAGAAAAAGCCACATTGTGCTGAGCTCATGATGCACAAGGGAGTTCTTTCTTTAGTCAAGAGAGAGACAATGTGGTACATATATTGATTATTCCTAATTATGTACTGAGAGAACACAGCAAAAACTCCTAGGTGTACATTTATGCCTGATGTGTATCTTATGGCTTTTGTTGTTAAGTACTGAGATCCTGCTTTCTTAATCCATAGACAAGAAAGAATTTCATTTTCATCTTTACTAATCAAGGCTTAGTATCTATCTGCTAATTAGAGAGAGTGACTGAAAACCTCTGGCTTGTGTTCACACCCTGGCACAGAAGCAGCTTATTGCTGTAATTAGCTTTAGTTCATACACTGCCATGCACATACTGTATTGCTGTAGAGAGGCTCAGCCTCAGAACTGAATAACAGTTAAGCATCAAGACCCACCTAGTTAAAATGTACTAAGTACAATAGCTGCCCATAATTTGACCACTTTCAAATAAAAGTTTCTACCTGCCTCTTAGCTGCTGCTTCCCACAGATAATATGGCTTGACTGGCCCTCTGCAATTCAAGACTCATTGAATGATGCAGTCCTTAAAAGCATTATAGAAGAGAGTTGAGCCAAAGGTCTCCAGATTGCATCAGGGCTGTCTGCAGAAGCTGTGCACAACCCCAAAACACAAGCAGCATGGCAGAGGTAAGGACAACCTCCAGGGCATACCCCTGTTGGGTACATCCCTAGAGGGCAAATTAGACAAGCGGAAAAGAACATGGCATCAGGCCTTGCTTCACATTCGCTTTTATTTTTTTTTTTGGCATGACTCAAGGCTAACAAAGAAGCGATTGAAACTTGGAAGTAAAGTATCTCATGTGATTTTAAAAAGAGACATAGTGAACACACTTATTTACAGTGACAGCTTCTTTTTTTTCCCCTCAGGTATTGTGAACTCAAAGCCTGAGCTGAATTTTCTGGAGATCCTGGCACTTTTGGTTCAGGGGAGAGCTGAGTAAGTACTCTGGAGAAAAGACCATCTTGGTGATATCGAAGTGTTGTCATAGTGCCATATGGGACATTTGCAGCCATGCCAAAAGAAGGAAGAACCAAAAATATTGTTATAGCCCAGTCTACTTGAACCTTTCCATCCAGTTTTGAGCTCAGAGCTGTCCGGATAAGCAGCCAAATCATGAGATATTTGTCATAGCCAATCTGAACTCTGTGAGGTGCACACAGTCATCCCTAGCAATTACTATTTGCATTGTCTGGTAGGATTTTGTAAAATAAATGAAAGAAAAAGATAGCACAGTGACCTCAGAAACAGACTACTGTGTGCTGACACTAAACTTTGCTCTGTGAACATGACAAAGTCACTTAATCTGCCATATCTTTACTTCCTTCATTTATAAAAGTGAGATCTATAAGATGAGCTCCTTGGCTACCCCATGAAATCCAGGGGCAGACAGTAATTCTGAGATTCTCCATGGTTGCCAGTTCTGACAGGGGCATTAAGATTTTCTTTGCTGATGTAAAGGGTAAAAGAGAAAGCCTGAAATGTCTATTGCTATTTGCAATGCAGGAGTAAGTTGAAAAATACTGTCCAAATACGAATATTTTATTTAAAATTCTGAACACTAAAAAGGACATATTAAAGACAGAAAACGTCAAGCTCGTTCCATCTCTGCAGTCTTTTGCTCCATGGAGCTGTGACTATTTCCTAATAGCAGTCAGCAAAGAGAACTGAAATCTCTGATCATGACTTTGCTTTTTCTACTCCTAGGCATTTATCTTCGAAAATGACAGCACCTATAAGCATTTTTGGGAACGTTCATTTTAGACTATCCCATCTAACCCTTTTACACTTTTCTGAACATCACTTATGACCTTGCAAAACTGCTACTGTTTGAAACACGACTGGATGATCAAATACTGGAAATGCAGCTAAAATGAGAACTAGATGCACATTAATTAAAGTCAGATGAAAAAAAAAGAAAAACCTGGCAAGTTTAAATGGGTTGTGTCCCTATTAACTTTTTCCCTCTTGCCTCCCAGGACTGTCTTATTTGAGAGCGAAATAGGGTAGTCCTTGTAGTCATGACATTGCATACAAAGTAGCTGCTCTTTTACTTCAGACAGAAGAAAACACTTTAATAGCTGTCTCACTGAATGACAGCACCTACCTGCCTTGCTAAAACATGCCTTAGTCTTAGGAGGAAAAAACACAATGAGACAGAAGACTACTTACTAGTGTTCCATAGAGTCCGCACAGGAGTATCAGAGGCTGAAATTCACTGTGCCACTGATGAGAAGATTTAGCTCCCTGCAGCATTCAGACAGTTGGTCCCATTATGGCCATCAGGCGGCTGAGTTAAAGGGTGGCCTTGCACAAACATAAACAGCTTGTCAGCACAAGCCAAAGAGGCGGGTCTGCCCTGCCAGCCACAATGCGAGCCAATGATTAGCTTCTTCGCATTCTGGGTGTTCAAGATATTGTGTTTCATTCTTAAGTAGGGGAACAAGAGAGACTGACTAGGAAGGGCTAGTGCTTGATGGTTTACTGCTAGGCATAAAATGCTTAAGATAGAAGGAAAAAAAAATATTGGTAAGTCACTTCAGGAAAAGCACATATTTGCTATGTATTCATACAAACACTTTAAGAAAGCCCACAGGCGCCTCCAATGTATTGTTCCTTATATAAACAAAAAACCTAACAATACACCTGTGAATTAAGTTTAGCCCATATTCACTGTAAAGAAGTTTCACTAGCAAAGTCTGATTTTTCTTCTTTCCATCCTTATTCTTATCAACACATTATGTTTGCTAATACTGAGGTTTCTCACTTCCCTGTCACAAATGTCTTACTCTGACCTTCTTGACCTGACCCTCCAACCTTCATTGATCCTCCTATGATTGCTTCTCTTCACCTCCATCTTAACAACTTGTTCTTTTGGTCATAATCTCTCCAAAAGAGATGGTCAGAACACAGGTGGCTCGGGGTAAGGTTCTGTGAGACAAACAAGTCAATCTAGTGACTTACTACTGTCAAAAGTGGAGGTACTGAATCTCCCCTCTCATCACCACCACACCACATTCCCTCTGTCGTCCATCTCCCTCCTCTCTACCCCCCATTGAGGAAAAGTAATGTAGCACAGAAGCAAATACTTCCCTGTCAGTTTAGTGATCATAACAAAGAGACAGAAGAGGTATTACATGGAGTGAATACTCCCTGAAATATAAGCTCCTTCTGATCTTGCCTCAGCCATCTATGATCCCACCTGTCTCCCCAAGTTCCTCTGTCCTTTGTTGTTTGAACTGAATTCTTCCTGGTTAATTGAATACTCCGCTTACAGCTGCTGATCCCATTTCATCCCAGCTCTGTCCTACTTTCTTATGCCTCCAGTTTGGCTGAGGCCTGTCTGCCACCAAAATCAGTCTCAAGTCTCTTACAACTCCCTGCATAAATACGATGCTTTATACTTCAGCCTCAGCCTCTTTGAGCTCTTTTCTGCTTTGAAAATAATTACAATCTTCCTTACAAATCATGACATCTTTCTGGCTTTCACTGTTTTTTCTGTGACCTTTCTGGTTAATTCTTCTCTCAGCATCTCTTCCTCTCTCATACTCCCAAGGCACCCTACTACTTCTTATATTCTGTCCAGCTTTTACTGTTTGCTAGTGCAGATTCCTGTACCACTTTTATGTCAATGATTTATAAGCAAGCTTTTCCGTTTTTCAGGTTGCTGATTTTCTCTGGTACTATATTTTACCCTGTGTTTTAGGCATTCTGTATTAAATGCCTTGACTGCTCCTAATTTTAAGATCCTTTTCTGAGGCCAAATTAAAGCAATCCCATCACACTACATGAATTACTGTATATTCTTGGCACAAGCCATTTCCCTTCCTCTCTGCTTTGGTAAAAGAGCTGAGCCCCCTGCAGAAGCAGATGCCTCAGTTAGCACCTCGTTCAGATGGGCAGGCGTATCACAGCTCTCAGGCTTCTGCTGACAGGCTGCGCGTGAGTTCTGGCACATATCGCTGCATCACAATGTGCTGGGGTCACGTTTGCAAGTTTTTCTTCACAGGCAGACACACTAACCATGTTTTTCAATGATATCTGAGATTCTGGTGCAATTGCATAGTTCCATCAGCTGCCACCCAAGTGTATAACCTATAATGCCTATATTTTTATCTGATTTCCTACCAAGTTAACCCTGTGCTATCCACCTGAATAACATTATTTTACCAGAGCTCTCTTCTAATATTTTGAAAAGGTGAATCTCTGTCCAGATCTACTGTGTGAACACAGTCTTTGATTAATTATTTTGAATACTGAGCCTAGATCTTATTTCCAATGTACCTATGCTGTTCTCCACAGAAAATTCAGCAAGTGAGGCCATCTTTTGTTCGATATCCCAGCCACATTGCCTACACTGCCATGAAAGGCATGCTTTCTTGTCCTGAGCTTCAAGGCTTTTTCAGAGTTTCTCCTTTCTTACTGATCTACTCCCACAACTTTCTTCATGACAAGCCCTGTCTTTTCAGCCTTCTCTCTTCATACAAAGCTCTCTTTTATCACCTTGTCCTCTATGCAGAGAATGACCTGCTTCATCAAATCAAGTTATCTATTCGTCTTTCTTTTCTACAGTCCACGTGTCACAAAATATAATGTATCAGAATGAGAGTGAGAAGCAATAAATGGGTGATAAGTCACTCCAGAAAGAGACATGTTTCATTTGAATATATTAATTACGTGTACTAGAAATTTTCTATCCATCAATCATATGCCATATGCTATGCACTTTACACTGTGACATTTTTTACTGTACAGGATAGGCATCAAAAGCCCTTGATGGATATGGATCAAGTGCCCAAACACTGTACATTGGATTATGAAAAGACTGCTAGGAAAAGAGTGTTTGTAGCAGCACAAGAGAAGGGAAGCTAACTATTGCATCTCTGATTCCCATGGCAATTTAAGATACTAATTCACTGTAGCCACAAAGAAAGAAAGAAAAGACACAGCAAGAATGAGCTGATTCAGTGGACTATGTTGAAAAGGAACCCTTCAGACAAAGTCACCCTTGGTATAACTCCTGACTCATAGAATTATGCCAAGGATGAATCTGCCTTTTTGTCCTTAAGCCTTGTATGATGCAGGAAAATTGTCACCAGTGCTGCCAACGATGCCAACCCAGGCACCAGCTAAGCAAGATGGCCAAGCTGATTTAACAGCTCACTTTTACTAAATGGGTCAGCTCTGCCCTCTCTGCTCATTGCCACTCCCAGCTACGCAGGCATACCCCCAGCCTTAAACACATGACAGGGATGATGCGAAAGCTCACAGACCAAATTTGTCTTGCTGGATATGATTTTCAGTCAGGTTAATGATCTGACTCATCTCCTTGCCTTGTTGAACAGCGTAAGAGGCAGGGAGAGAAGAAATAAATGCACGTGGCCAGAAGCAGGAGAGGGGAAAAAAGTGGAGACCAGAATCACCACCACCTTTTTCACAAGCAGGAATCTGACTGTCATCCTCAGAAGCCACTATCCATTCTGAGGTGAGACCTAAAACTATGAGCTTCAGAACTATGCCACTCTTAAAAACGAGGTCCTAAAAACTCGTGTAACCCCTTGTTTGACTTCCAGCAAGCACTAAAATGTTTTCTTGAAATGTATTTTCTAAAGGAAGATGAGGCATTATTTTAATTAAATGCAGGTTTCTGAAACCATAGTAATAATTTGGTTGCCCAGGAAAAACTTGGACAGGAGAAAGATTCTGATTGGCAAAAAAGGAAACATTTATGTTTTCTGCATCCAAAACCAGAAAATATTTGGGTTATGAATCACCAAAACTCAACTTTGCCCACTCCCTAGGTTGCAGGCTCCATGGAGTAACATTTTGACTCTGTCCCCTTCCATATTACCATCTAGGCAGCTAGCTTCTACCATTTGTTCTTTGCTTAGTAAAACTGTTTTTTTCCTTTCCCTTTTTCTGGCCTCAGCGTAGCCTCACTCTGCCCTTTCTTCTCAAAACACAATCACAGCTGGATGCCCTTTTGCCTGTCCTCTGTTCCTCATCTGGGGCCAACAAAGAACCTCAGGCCCCCTGAGGTTCAGCCTGATCAGTTCACGTCTACCCCTCTGCTGGCAAGAGACCTCTCCTGCTTCCCCAGTAGTAGCCACAGACACTGAAGAATGGAGTGGAGCAAGAAGATTTTTGTCATGTTTTACTGGCCTGGTTTCAATTATAAACTGGGTCACAAATTATTCCCAGAAAGCACACAAGCTCAAGCAATGAAAGACTTTGGATAGTGACAAAAGAAGTGAAACTCTGTAGATTGTTTCATTTTTCTTTATAAAAAATGGGAAAACAAATGGCAGAAATGGCAAGGGGAAGAAATGTGCAGATGCAACACACTAACATATGTGGCTGTAATCAATGGGAACCTGGGCTTAGTCCCAGCTCAGACCATGTGCATTTTGAACTTTGAGCTCTTGGACCATTTCCTAATTAGAGAGTTAGCGACACACTGTGGAATTATTTAACCCCTTTGGTAGTGAGTCATGAAGCCTAGCAAATGCAAGAAAAAACTCTGGGGATGTTTCTAACCCCTGGGGGCCACATCTGACTACAGGAAATATCCCTGTACTCCAAATGGCTTAGTGAAACAAGTGCTGTCACCACCTCACTCTTCATGGCCCTCTACACAGAAGGGTCAGGCTCTCAACTACTCCTTCTTGCACTGCTGAACAACTGCTGCGATCTCCCCCTAATCTACCACGGCCCCATGCAGAATCTGCCTCTGTTCAAGGCTTGCCATGTCTCCTCCAAGCTCATCAGTAATGCCACACCAAGGATCAGATCAAACAGAGATACTCACTTGGAATTTAATAGTGTAAATAATGCCACATTGCACACAGAGACTTGTTTCTCTGCTTCACAGGAGTGGAAAAGCAGCGGGTGATTATAAAATTGTAACTGTAACCAAAAATACAAACATTATAGCATTAGAAGCTGTGCAGAAGGAAGCAAGGGTTATATAGCTGATGAATGCCAACAGCTACCATATTATTTCTATCCGATCTGACTATCACTGGTGTTCTAGTAAGATCTAGACTAGTGATTTCACCTTTTATACCTCTGTAAGTGCTAGTATTATGTCTTATCTATTTCACAGAAGTACTGTGTGGATACATTTACAGTGCTTTGAAACTCTCACTGAAGATGTTTTGTACGTACCAACTGTTACTATTTTCATTTTGATTTGAAAAATACAGCCTTTGAAAGCCAATAAACAGGATAACTACTGTGGCAGGATAAGTTTTGTTTAGAATTTCCTGCCACCTCTAAAGTCACTTATTCCAAATGTAACACAAATGCACTAGTAAAACGAGAAGTGCCTCCAAAAACACATGCATCGTGGGTAAAGATTAACTTTGGGGTTGTAGAGCACAGTAAACCTACAAGCTTAAATTTGCAAGTCCTCCCCCTGTTTTCCTTGAGTCCTGTGTCCTGGTAAGAGGTGGTTCACAGGCCCCAGCTGGCACAGAACCTGAAGCTGGCCTTTCAAGTACGAGCTATTCTTTGCACGTGCCTTTCATTTGCCATTTGGGTGTGCTCTACCACACATGCAGACTACAGGCCTCAGTTTCCCTTCTCAATTGGTGCTCTGGTAGTCTAAGAGTTTTTGAGCATCGAGGTTTATCTAGACTGCACTGTGACAGCAGGGCAGGGTAGCAAGAAATAACAAAGCTAATTCTAAACTAGCTGTCCAGTATGTGTGCTGCTGAAGTGCTAGAGAATTGAGTCAAGAAGCAAACCAAAATGGCCTGTCTTGGGCAGCCTGCTGTCATAACTGGGCTTCTATACCCAAGCTGGCTATAAGCTGCTTTGAGCCATGCCATACTACACTACAGGCATTCCTTTATTAAATTCTGTGAATGAATCTAGACAAATATTTTGATTCTGCTGTTACTCAGAGGTGGTTCATGCACTTCTAGTGGGATTTTTCAAGCAGGGCTGAAACATCCCTTAGCTATGATTAGCTTTAGAGTTCACAAGAACATTTCAGAAGGACAAATGTTTTGGATTTGGAGCAGACCTGCATTCAGAGTATCAGGTATTTCCAAAAAGAGCCACTGACACCAGGAGCACACACATCCACCCTAATTTCAAATTCCAAGTTCGTTGCCAAAGAGTATTTTTCTAGATAAAAGTATACACATTTCCAGAAGTATCTTTGGAAGAAACAAATTGGTATGAAAAAACACACCATCTCCTTTATTAGGTGTGGTTTTTGCAATGTGGGCTTCTTCACAAGGAAAAAGAAATAGCTTCCCCAGTTTCTCACACTTCTCTGCGGGTTAAGATGCCCCTGCTCACACAGAACAACTCAAGAGAGATATTAAAAAGAACTGTTTTGTGAAGACCTAGCTATTGTACAATAAATAGTTATGAATAATTACAAAACTCTCTTCAAGTTAGCAGTGGCTCCTGCAGCCATTATAAACTCTATTCATCTTGAACTCAGCAGTAAATATCCCACTTGCTTCTTTGGCAGAGAACCAAACCACTGCATCAACAAGAGCAAAGGATGCTCAGAGACCAGGAGATATTTGCCCATCAGAGAAAAAATGCTCAGATTAGCAATGCAGTGACCTTGATTCAAAAAAAAGAACTTTAGTATGTGCCCTCCTTTTAAGCATATGAGAACTCCTGCTGATTTCACTGCCACATCAATGAGGTCAGCTATGGATTTATCCGGGAACTAAAAGGATTTAACTCCTTTCACACACATACTTACTCTGAATAATGGCCAGAGTGGTCTGTGCCTCACGGTGCAGATGTGACTTGTCCCTTCCCACTCCCAATGAAGATCAGCAGTTTACCTCTTCTTGAATGAGACTACCCATGTGTTTTATGTCATCTGCCTACTTGCTGAATCAGAGTGAGGGGGATACCAAGAACAAATGCTATACCCAGCTTACTTCTATACCCACTTCCTACCCACCAAGCGAGAGAAAGTGTGCTAGTTACCTAGCATGCAGAAGCACTTAAATAATTAAGGACTTGAAATGGAACTGCAGAGGCACAATAAATGTCAGAATCATTCACTTGAATGAACGAATGCTTTTAAAAGATAGTGATGTGTACTTATAGAAGCCTGCAAGCAAAGGTGACAGTCCAAGTGTTCAGTATCCTCCTATAACAGGCTAGTGAGAGGGAATTTTGATGAATTCCAGGTGTTCTCAAGCCAGATTCCTGGTGATTACCTGTTCCCCTACAAAAACAGGGCCACACTAGTTTTCAAGCAAAGCTCTGTTATAGAGGTATTCTGAACAGTAAGAGAGAGAAAGAAGACCTTGATGTACAAAGACATTATAAGCTTTAGCCATACAGAAGAACCCAATTAAAATATTTAAGTCCTGTGATCCACATAGCATATGGCTAAAGCTGTCATGTAATCAGAAACAACACACCCCTATGTCTGGATTTAATTATGTCAGGCCATTTTATAGCAGCCTAAGAAAAATTAACTGGGGGGTGGGATGTCAAAACAATCCCAGAGTAATTCTTCAGTCAATCACACATATAAGAACCTGGGTAAAAATGGAAAGCAGACAATATCAGCAGACCGAGCATACAAAGGTTCTTATTAAAGGCAAGAACAACAAACAAGTCTATAGACAAATGGCTCAGTGCAGAGTGAAAGCACCAGTGCCATCACAAATTTCTGTGTGGTCTACAAAATTCAAGCTAACTTACCAAGCTAATGCATACTGAAATGGAGTTCTGTTCAATATGCTTTCACTGATTTGAATGGAATGTTAAAATGCTTCAGCAATATATATTTTGTTATGAGTTCTGCGCATATTTAAAACAAACTCTCCATAAGAAAATACTTGTATGAGACTGTATGCTTATATAGCAACTGAAGTTACAGAGAAAAATCTACATAAGAACATCGTTGTAATTAACGGAAATGCAAAGGGCATGGCTGAGAATTGAACATGACGTTTAATTTTTAGCAAAATGTGACTCTAAAATCAACTAAATTATATATCTTTCTACTTGCAAACAAAAATGTCTATATAGATTTCTTGCAAATGTTAACACAGGAAGGAACTTAAAGTCTTTTGTAATATTACATAGCCAGTAGAGAAGCTTGGGGATATTGTATATTCTATGTTAAACCAATAAAATAATGTACCTGCAAAAGCAATAACAATACTATCTAAATTAGTAAAGTGGTCTGAAGATATGCAGAATGAATTAAAATTAAAAGATCTGTTAATTCGATCCAGCATCACTATGATATTTTATAGTAATATGAAATCAGTACTGCCTCCATCCACTTTTTAGTCCATTGTTTTTTACTGCCATTTAAAAAAAAAAAAAAAACCAACAAAAAAAAACCCCCAAATTCTTTTAGCATTCAGTCATCTTATTGCTCTAAAAGTAACTGAATATGCTGCCTCATTCCTTGAGCAAGGACCCTGTGGTTTCTGTTAAAAGCGCCACAGCTGCCTGACTGCAGCCCAGTGCTCTATCAGGGCCTTTGTGTTGACCCTGTCTACAGCATGGATTAAGTTATAGCTTGCAAACTGTGATTCTATTTGTATGCAAGGAACAAAATCTGTTGTGAGCCAGTATTGCATAGTACCCACTGAACAGCAGGCCTTGAAAATATCTGTGCATTCACTTGTGCTTTTCTGCATGATTGTCAAGATTAGCCATGTGGCATGTTTTAAGGAAGCTTCTTGCTTTGAAAGGATCGTTGTTTACTCTTGGTTGCTTCCTGACTCAAGCTCAAACTGAAAGAGACCTCACAGAAGGAGACAATGATGATCACAATATAATTGAGAAATTAAGCAAATGGTTGGATTTATGCAGTTATTTTAAAGCTATATTTCTTGGTCATTTGAAGGACAGGTTAAAGACAGCAAAAAGCACAAGTCAGCCAGAAAGGAAGCTTACCATGCAGTCAGTCCCACTGGCATCCCTAGACAGAATGATGCCTAAAACAAACCACGTGTGAACCCCTTGGTATTCCAGAGGATTCAAGAGCAATAATATGCACAACCTAGAATAACAGGACAGAGGCACTCTGTAAAGGAAATAATCTGCAGACTCAACAATCCCTTTAACTTCTGAATGAGGGGAAAAGTTAAATTTTCCCAGTAGCATTTCAAAAAAGTGAAACTGAAAATGTATGGACCAATGTTTTTGCCTTTCACTTCTTTCCTCATCCACAATAATCTCAGCCTCTACAGCAATTTCCAATACTACTTTTTAGGAGAAGAAGAACCCACAGAGATATTTAAGATTATCATCAACAGAATTAATTACAATTCAGATTTTTTTCTAAGAAATCTTGTTACAGCTATACTTAGGAACCTCCTTGCCACACAGAGGTACTGAATGCCATGATGTCTGCCCAAAGCAGCATTTTGTTGTCCATCGTGCATTTTTCATACATTTTGATACGATTATCTTTTTAAGCATGGTAATTTCCTATTTCTCCACTCTCCATTAAGGGGCGTTGCTTTCAGAAACAGAATGACAATCTTTAGTGGCTGAGTTGAAATTTTCATGCTTGGTATTTGCCTTGTTAAAAAACATTCATTCAGTCAAAATTACTGAGTTGTTTCTAAGAAAAAGGCTATAGAAAACTCAAATTGCTTTGCATAATAAAAATTCTGGTGCTTTTATTTAAGAACCACTAAAATCCTCTGCTTTGCACTAGGAGCCTGAGCCAATCAAACTCTAGGGAGAGGCTTTATGCCAAAGAATGTCTTTTTAAAACCACATTAATATGTACACTAACTTCACTGGGCCCTGATGCATTGTCATTTGAGAGAGAAATTTTTGCTGTGATATGTGGCTTACTTTCTGTCCGTTCTTAGTGTTTGTGTAGCATATCACTGATACTCTTAATTTACTTTTTTTAATGCTGAGGATGTACTAACACAAGTATATTTGTAGCTATTTATGTTTAGTCTTATTATTTGAGACTCATTGAGACAGAATTGCAGAACCACAGAATGGCTCAGGGGTAAAGGATCTTCTGTGGTCATCGGGTCCAATGCCTCAGCTCAAGCTGGGCCACCTACAGCCAGTTGTCTAGGACCATGTCCAGTCAGGTTTTGTGTATCTCCAAGGATGAAGACTCCACAACCTCTCTGAGCAAACTCTGCCAGCACTCAGCCACTCTCACACTGGAAAAATGTTCCCACATGTTCAAGCAGCAACAGTTTGTGATCATTGTCTCTTGTTCTGTCACTGGGCACTACTGAAAAAAACTTGGCTCCATCCTCTTTACACCCTCCCTTCAGGTATTTGCACATATTGATGAGATCCTCTCCAATCCTTCTCTTCTCCAGGATGAAGAGTGCTAGCTCTCTCAGCCTTTCCTCACAGGAGAGAAGGTCCCATCCCTTTATCATCTTCATGGCCCTTTGCTGGACTTTCTCCAGTACGTCCATCTCTCATTTACTGGGGAGCCCAACACTGGACACAGCACTCCAGATGTGGCCTCACCAGTGCTGAGCAGAAGGGAAGGATCGCATTTCTCAACCTGTTGGCAACATCTCTCCTAATGCAGCCCAGAGTTCCATTAGACTTCTTTGCTGCAAGGGAACTAATATTTGAAGAAAGCCTGCTTTGGGATGCTAACTTTTGACACTGATTAACAACTTGTCTCCTCATTGCAAAAACAGGTAATGGATAAAATCCCAATTGTTTTTATTTTCCATTTACAAACCACTATAGCATCTATATTTTATAACAGTAACACACGATTGGATTTGGACACAAAACCTTTGGTCAAAGAGATTGGAACAAACCTCTAGAAGGCATTAGGCAAGATGAAACAATGCATATATTTATTTTGTGAAAAGTCCTTTCTCCATTCATAAAACTACTGATTTCCCTTCTACATAGTAAGCTTCAATCAATGATTACACAGAAAAGACTGATGTAATGAGATGACTGATGTAAATAGATAAAAAAAGAAACCCCATTTAGGTAGGTATTTTGTTCCAAGAATTAAAAAAAAAAAAACCAAAACCCTCTGTAAAGTACCCTAGAGATACCAGTACTGCAGTCAAATTTATATAAATGGTTGTAATAGAGATGGGCTTAAGCGTAAACCTTGCAGCAGAGGAAGATAATAAACAAGACACATCAAACCCAGTTCAACAAAGAAGTCAGATTAAATTCACAGGACACTTAAGGCAGCTTTCTGGTATCAGGATAAGTATTCCCATGGGCAGATCTTTCAGAAGACAGTACCTTTACATATTTGTCTACAAAAATTCCCCAATATAAAATACTGCTCTTTTTATTGTATATTGTACTAACAGTATTTTCTCACAATCAGGAATAATCTTTCTCTATTTACAGCTATGTTAGCTAACATAGCTCATGGTTATCAAGAGGTAGGCTTTGCAGGTGAGAAATAGTGGAAGGTCTTGGTCTAGTCAGAACCAGTGGAATATGTTCAGTGAATGAAACCACGTGAATGGAAAAGAGACTCCCCTGTCACTGTATTTCTCGGAGTTGGCTCTTAGTGGGATCCTACTTTGTCTATAGCAATTAAAATGGTCAACAATTGTTAATAGCAACAATTAAGCTATTCATTGTGCCTTTTGGAAAATGATGGATGGAGTTTCTTGTACCATCCACACCCCAGCTGCAGTCTTTATCAATTCCTCCTTCATGAAAGTTGTACTATTTGAACATCTGTTCTGAATCAGTAGATAAACAAAAGACTATGGACTTCTTTGTACACAAACCCATTGCCCTGTAAAAAGGCAGCAATCCACTGACCTACAGAATTGTGTTGTCAGTAATAGGCAGCCCTACACCCACTATTAATCTCCATACCTGATTAAGCCAATCAGTTGAAGGTCTCTCTTGAGCTCTCTTTACAAACACCTTTATTTAGATAGTTCACCAAAAGCACAAAAGATGACATAGCAATGCTGTGCCACTTGTTGCTCTGGTGACACTCAAATTTCCCTCAGTGACAAACGGAGGAGAAGTATATTTATGGAAAAAAGCTTTCCAGACAATAGGGTCAGAGTAGTGTGGGGTCTCTGCTGCTCAAGGATCCAAGTGGTCTTTTCCCAACTCATAACATCAGCTCTGATTTCTCCCAGGGCTAGCTGGCTGAGGCTCAAGGACCAAAAAGCTTACTTCTTTCTATCCTCCACAGCACTCACAGTCAAGTGAGATCCTCTCTGTGTCTAACTGCCCTCACATCTTCAAGCATAAAGCAAACAAAACTTTCAGAAGACATTTTAAGGACAGTCCCATTTTCTAAAAGCATTGCCCTAAGACAATTATGTGGTCTTTTGTGGCCCTAACAGAACTCATGCTTCACAAGAAATAAAAATAACAGTGTTTTGCATCATGGTCCTCCCTTGCCTACACTCTCTGATGCTGACCGAGAAGCAAACATTTCTGGAAAAAGGAATTAGCTGCAATCATTATTTCAGTGCACGAACAATCAAAGTCAGAACAAAAGCAAACTATCATTAGTCTCCTAATAATTACAATGAAAATAATGATTCCCTTTCTCACTGATAATTATTGATTTCTAGAAGACTCTGATGTCCATAAAATGGTGTTCATTATAAGCACTACACAAAGCTAGCCATGTTACAAGCTTCTCAGGTGGCTGGGAAAAGCGGACTGAGAGTGCCTGAATGAGATGTGGGATTGCTTGCAAAGCAAGTGTGGGGCCCTTAGAACTGTGGTTCCATCTCTCCATGAGGTGAAGAGACAAACCAAAAGAATTCCAGGTGGAGGGAGTCCAGCAGGAGAGTAAGACAATGGGAAACAGGCCTAGTAAAAAGAATGCTAAAAGGAAAGGGGGATCTGAAGATACCGGTTTGAGCATTCCACCTAACAGTCCATCAGGGGTGATGCTCGGGAATTGGGGGCAGGGTTGCACCCAAGGAAAGGATGAAAACCAATTATACAGTACTGTATGTTTGAATGGGTGAAAGAACTCATTAGATCTTATCCCATTAGATAGGACGAGGGGTAATAGTTTTTGGTTTGGAGGAGGGGAGATTTAGATTGAATACTAGAATAAGGTTCTTTGCTGTGGAGGTGTTGAGACACTGGAGCAGGTTGCCCAGGGAGGTTATGGATGCCCCATCTCTGCAAGTGTTCAAGGCCAGGTTGGATGGGGCTTTGAGCAACCTGCTCTAGTGGGAGGTGTCCCTGCCCATGGCAGGGGGATTGGATCTCGATGATCTTTAAGGTCCCTTCCAACTTTAACCATTCTATGATTCTAACTCTCAGCATGCTCTCAAAACAAAACAACAAAAAAAAAAGCTACTGTTTCTTATTTTAAGTTGCACAACTTTAATCTTACAGAGAAAGAGTGCTTTGGCTATTCTGCCTGGTAGGAATATTCTGATGGTTGGAAGCCGCTTTCGGGTAAAATTTTGCCATCAGAATACACAGTACTAGTTACATTCATTTGCAGGATGTCCATGTTTTGGCCCAAGGTTAATATGTATATCACCCTGGGAACTCCAAACATGCTAAAAAAATTTGGGTGTTAGTCAATCTAATTCTTTAATCAATTTTCAGCCTCATTGCTTCACTTTTACATAGCAATTACCTAGTGCCTCAGCATTAACTAATGACTAATTTAAAAGCTGAGGGCTACAAATACTGTAACAAAGCTGTAACAACCTATGGACTCAGATATGTCACTAAGGCGACACTCAATGTCAAGGGAGTGGATGTCAGTGTCCTCTTTCATAAAACTAGTCCTGGTGCCCAAGAGGAACTATTTCTCTGCATTCTGAGGCAGAGCTAAAGGTTCGTGTTTCAGTGAACCTACTTCCATCCAAAGAAGAATGGCAGCTGCTTCATTACAATGCATTCAACAGAGGTAGCATACTTTCAGTCTGTGGACTCTTCTGGTTCTTAAAACGTCTCCTTATGTGAGTGAATTCTCACTGAACGGAAGGGGAAAGAGGGGGCACAACAGAAAAAGTATTTAACTTTTTTTGAATGACTCCCCTAGATAAGTAAAAGAGACTCCAAAGTACTAAAGCCTTTAAATTAAGACTACCCATCATTCTAAAAGACAAACAAGCTGCAGCAATTTGCTTATTTCTGATTTACCGTCCTTAAAATTAGGTCATTAGCATTAGGAATGCTTTGAAATACACAAACGATAGGACAGGATTTCAGAATGTTCTTAACAGTAATCCATACCATTCCTGGAGATAAATTATTTGCTTTTGACCTTCTATCTTATCCACTTGGGAATCATATTCTCTCATTAAAAAAAAAGAGGGACCTGTCTTAATATTCCTTAATGAATGAGTTCTGCAAAATTCTTTCAAACTACTAGCTAATCTAACTGATAACTGCTATTTTTTCCATCCAGATCAATCTGGATTTATGATTAAATGCCTAAATGATTAAATTTTGATTCATTGTTCCCTGTATGAAAAAAAAAAGGCATTTGATGAGTACAATAGCCCTTCATGTTCAGCAGCTTGCATTTGTTTAGATTCTTTCAGCTGCTTTATGGAAGGGACAACAGTGCCACTGTCAGAATGTATTTAAATTTTGGCTGACACCAGTACCCACTTTTAGTTTTTAACGTCACCATGATTATACAAGTTGCAGTGTCAATGCAAAAGGAGATATTATCGCAAAGTATAGTTTCAAACTGATATTTAAAAAGGGAAATACAAGGTATTGTATCTCTGCAACTGCAACTTGTCTCTCTGATATCCTTTAGATTTTTTTTATTCCTGCATATACAATTAGGTTTATGCAGTTTTGTTCAGTTATGTTGCTTGCATTGCTCAGTTATGTTACAGTTTGTATTCATGTGCTACATCCTTGCCTCATGAAGGATGATCTGAAGCATGTACAAACTGAAGAAATGAAATACCTTCAGAACAGAACAGTGTGTTATAATATGCCTTTGTAAACTAGAGCATTCTACTGACTTCAGATGGCAGAATCAGTCCTAGTTTACAGGTATAAAAAATCCTGCATACCTCATCCCACACCACTCCAGCAAAAGGTAGCAGAAAATGGTGATGTTATCAGATGTGTAATGTCTCCTGAAATATACTTGTAAGATGGGTAAGGAGCAGAGAGATGGGAAAAATTGGTCTTACGAAAAATACAGTTGAAGAGTCTCATCACACATTATGATCCTCACTGTTCCATGCCCGAATGACAGCACGTTGTCCATGATGAGTCAATTACCATCTGAGTGTCACATGTCATGTTTTTGCTATTTCATGTCAACCATTACCACTGAAATTTAGATCCTGTAAATAACCACAGGTAAACATGCTTCATTAAGCTTAAGGTTATTACCTTAGTAATTAAGTTTATCATGAGCCATATTAACTTAGTAATTGACTATGCTAATAATAAAACAGTGTCTTACTGATTTCAAGAGGAACCTTCATCAGTGGCTCACAACTATTTTGTAATTATAGTCGTGTTTTGGTCAGTTGAGTTAATTTCAATTAACATATTTCATTAACTTAATAGCTAAACATTAACAGCCTACGGGAGACATTCCAAGTGAATCAGTGAGACAGCTTTGAAATAAGGTCACAGTAAGTGTATGTCATTTTCTTACTCTAATTACATGCCATTTCAAGCCCATGTCTAGGCTTCAGTTATTACACACTACAGACACCTGTATTCCAAATTCAGATAAAAAGCCAAACGAGAAAGGCGGTCACTGTATGATAAGGGTTTTTTGCTTTATTTTAAAAATAGCTTGTAAGTAATCTGGAGCCAAGGATTACCTTCTGTTTCTATACAGTACCTAGTTCAGTGACCTGCCAATAAAAGTGTTCCTAAATGCTACAGAAATAGTGAAGGGTGCCAATAGCATAATACGCACAACAAATGGTAATGGCTGGTCCAAGTCAGAATTTCATATCTGGTGTAATAACTGATGTTTAATGAACTTAGCTGACACTGCACACGTTCTTAGGAAACAACCAAGCCCTATATAATTGTATTTAAAAGAAACTGAAATTACAGCTGCTGATATTCAGTTATTTTCCTCAGATTATTTCTTCATACAAAGCCCATAGAAAATAGCAGCATCCCTATTTTATATTTTCTTTAACATTCTCAGGGATGATTAAATAGATTGTGCCTAAATGTGATTTGCTGTTTGAAGATCAAAATCCACAACTCATCCTGGGCATCTGTGTTGTGATAAGCTATGTTAATTAATATCTCAGTTCCTCAGTTACCTTTTTATTCCTCAACTAGATGAGTATAATTTTTTTTCTTTCAAACAGATTTTTGATGTTATATTAAGTCTCAATCATGAAAATGATTGTGGAAAAGCAGACAGAAATTCAAAGACAGGAGGAAAGAAGAAAAGAAGGAGGAATGATTAACGCCTGTAAGACGTTTACGGGAATTTGTCCTGACCTACCTCATTTGCTTCATAATTCTTCTTGTGGGGAATTAGGAGAAAGGATCACGGAATACTGACTGGAACAAAAAGACCAACATGGAGACTTAGTGTTTCCTACGACTATAGAAGAAACAAGGTGGTCAGGGAACGCAATATTCCCAGTTTTAAAGGGCAGGGTAGGCAGGACACTCTTTGAGTAGAAGTGAACACTTTAACACAGTTATAAAAAGTTGCTCGCATGTAGTAAGAGAGGGAACTGGGAGTAACTGAGAACTCCCATCTTGAAAGGGAAGGAAAAAAAGGAAAGTAGTACTGAAAAGGACTATATTCCTTCTCAATACATTAAATCTGGCTACTGACTGCTTTGCAGTGGTTACCTGTGTTGGCAGCTCACCCTGTGCTTTGCATGGAGAACACAGAGAATTCTCTTGAATTGTGGCCAGTTGCAAACTGGCCAGACAGGACTGGTCTGGTGCAGTCACTGGTGTACCCTTTCTTGTCCTCCAACTGAGGTCAACCACAAGGTGAACAAGTTAGTTCCCTGTTCAACCAAGCATGCTGCTTGGCTTTCCTACAGGCTAAGGTAAAGTATCAGGCAGTTTCACACCTCCCAAAAATATTTATGCAGCAGGGGAAAAACCAACAAGGCAGGCAATCAGTGTCACTGATCTGTTTACCAGGGGTAAAGGTATCTGAGAAGCTGACACACCAGCGAGCATGGGAATGCTCACACCTCAGTGCCTTCAAAGAAAGTTACAAAACATTGATGCATGTAATAGCAAATGAGGTTTCAGCTCAGGGCTGCAGCATCAAGAACTGCAGGGAATTGTTTAATATTCAGTGAGCATATGCCTAAAAAGTCAGTGCACACACTACCAGAATTCCAGCATCCTGCTGCACACCAATGAATTTTGCTTAGGCTTCATCAGGATCCATTTATATTATGAATAAGAGATTTGGAGAGGAAACTGGTATATGCGAAAGAAAAGGCAAAAAGCTGCTTTTCTAGATATCTGTCAGGAAGATCCCTGAACAGATTTTAAATAAAACACCTCTGAAATTTTCCATCCATGTCCCAAGTCTTCCCAGAACAACTTCTGAAATTATTCAGGACACATATGAATAATTTCTCTACATTTCAGAGACTTAGGCAGGGGCTTTCAATGTTTAATCCAGTCAAGCAGTGGATTAACTGCCTTCAGCTGAAAGCCTGCCAGCTGACAACCTTTCCCTTTGCACATGGCATTTGATGTCTGCCATTTTAATATTTTGACATTTTCGTGAGAGACATTGTCCTGAAAGGTCACCACTTGTCTCAGCAGTTGGCTGGCTGCCACTCAGGCTTAGGAAGCTTAGCTTCACAGCTGTCATCAAAAATGACCATTTTCACAGCTAAATTTCAGGGAAGCTATGAATTTAAATATAAGGGAAAAAGAAGACACGAGGAAGAAAAGAATAACTCCAAAAACACTTTTCACTTGCTACAATGAAAACAGGCATTTCTATGTACACATCTGTAAGTTGAGGATGAAGTATTGCAAAAGCAGCTTATAACAACACAATGACCAAGCATACCTGTGTTATAGCAGCATTATCAATATATGAATGTATTTAGCTATGTGCAGCAAACAACATAACATATATACTCTCTTCTTAGTCACTTAATCACAGTCACCTGTTACCGTGAAAACGACATTTTCACATAGCTCATAAAAAGCTTAGACTACCACAACAGTCCCTAAGAAAAAAATAAAACCTATAAATACAGCGAGAAATGTGACATGTCAATAAACAAACCAGCTACAGCCTGCACTTCGTGTGCAATTATCTGACATTTATACTCGGTACTGATCACAGGCTGTTTTAAAATACACAGATTTCATTCACACCACAGTAAGAATTTGCTCACCATAAACTCAATACGACAACGGTACTACGGAAGCTTTGAATTAGAAAGAAGGCTAAACACCAACATGCTGTTTCTTCAGTACTATGAGACAAAAAATCACTAACAAATACCAATTCTCTTCCTTATAGCATCACCACAACACTGAGAAACCTTCAACTCCAACGCTTCCCAATCACCTTACCATCCTCCTTCATGCCACAGAGCAGATAAAGATCATCTTCACGTACAGACAGAGTGAGACTGGTGAAAAACATGCATTGCTCACCGTGCTATGTTCATTGTTCTTATCAGGTCAGATGCAGACTTACTGGTGCCCCTTATGATGATGATCATTTGTCTGCGCTTCTAATAATAAGGTACTGTTGAGTTTCTTAATGAGAAGTCCAGGTCTGCATTTATGGATTTTTAAAGAAAAGATTCCAGGTGAAAAATACCACAGCAGATGTCCCTTCTATGCATTCACAAGCCGTCTATTATCACTGAAGTACCTTTCTCACTGTATGTCTAATATTATCTAATTTAAGCAGAAAACCACCTCTCCTTCATTTGCATGGCTTCTCCCCTTATAAAGTGGCAAGCAGACAGCCCCAAAATCAACAAACACAACTGTAAACTATTTGTTCTGGAACACTCTCATGCATCCCATTCCCTCAGTAGCTCTGCCACTGAAAGCCAGAACAATACTGCAGAGAAGCCTTCCCTGTCAGATTGTTTTGAGCTTTCATCTCGCTGCCTTTTCAAGCAGAACACTGAGGTAGAAACCCTAATTAGCAATCTGAAAGCAGCACACAGGCAAAGAATACTTACATTTGCAACTGTATTTGTGATATTTGCCCACTGATCCAGTGACTGGTGATTACAAAGAAGAGAAAGAGCTTTTTAGGCTGCCTTTCAAGCCTCGCAGCAGTGAAAAGAAGGCTGTTATCTGAAAGCTACTCATTTTCTATATGCCGTGCTCTACTTGCTTCCCATGTGCATACAACACAGCTGCCGGATTTAATAACCATGTCAGCCTACTTTCCCCATAAAGCAGCAGAGAGATGACAGGATGAAGATGAAGTAGCCAGCACGTTAATCTGTAGTTAAGGCTGCACTTAGCCTTGAATTAATGTCACGGTTTTATTGTCCTTGAAGAAAAACATTTTAAAAGTCAACACTATTTGTGAAAAAAATGCACAACAAGATTTCACAAATATTAGCCCATATTTGCCTCAATGACAATAAAGCACATTAAAGAAATTCCTCCTTTTTTCCTCAGTTAAATCCTCAGACTTCATACCATTCTGCTACATCCTGATCTTTCAGCATGCATTTTTCCTAGCAGTGCAAGCTTGTACCCCAAAAGAACAAAACCACTAATTAACAAATGAGTCAAGCTTCATTCCTTTCCGGTTCCTCTCTAGAAGGAAGTATTTCCATACCTGTCTCTCTTTGCTGACTTCTTTCAGGAAAAAAAAAAAAAAAAAAAGGAATAAAAAAGGGGGAAAATTCTCATTTACCATTTAAAGTCTCCCACGCACAGTGGTTCTTAGAGCACTGGATTTTAGTATCTGGTGCAGTCAGTGCACTGCCGAGTTCGAAGCATTGCCGTACCTCCAGCTGCGAAACCAGTTCCATGTGAGGGAAGCGTGGGCAGAGTTTACATGGAAAGAGAAGGTGCCAGTCATGCCATCAAAAACCAACAAACTAAAAAGAAACGCAAAAATGTTCAGTTGAATTTGCACCAGTACAGGGATGCCACAGAGATCATATGACATCTGCGTACACGTCTTTTTCTCTCTCTCATTTATATTCCCTTCACTTCCCTCAGAGGCACCTGTCTCAGCGGGGAGTGGTTTCTGTGGAAACTACAGACAGTCGGTTTTCCCCTCAGAGAAACTGTTACTATAGCAACCTTACATAATATATATGGCCTAGATTCTTTTTAGAAATAATCTAACACTGAAATTCTCATTATAAAATTAGAGCTGATCTGTCCAGGGGGCAAGAAATATAGTTATTTAAAAAATTCATTAGAAATGTAGGATAAAAACCCCCAAATGATATTACAGATTAAATGAGAGTGTGGGGGCACTGCCATTGCATCACTCTCAAAGACAAAATAATTTGTAAAGTCCAGTAAACAAGGTCTAGAATTTAGCATTTGTGGGAAGCAAGGAGGAAGAGAAGCACTTACTTGACATTATAGCTCAACGTAGCAATCAATATTGCATTTTATAGAGCGGAGCTTTTTCTGTGTGTTTATTCTTCCAGCAACCAAGATCTCATTTAATCACGTAAGCCCAAACAACACTTACATCTACCCCATTCAAAACTGAAATGTCAGCTTTAAAGTCACTTACTCTACATTATGAAATCATGCTATGTTAAAACTCGAGGAAGTACCTGGCAGGAGCCGTATGAGTCAGTGAGGCACAGCATACAGCAGAGCAGAAGCAGCAAAGGCACACTGCTGTTTATTTGACTTTCCTCTCAGCTCAGAGGAGACAAACCTCCCGTGGCTGAAGGGGAGAGGGCAGGTCTGTCAGGTTGTACTGGGGAGACTGGGTGGTTAGGGCAGTAATGGGGCTGAGCAGGGTGAGGGGGCTTTGCCTTCTAAATCAGCAGCTGAAAACGTGCCTGGGTTGGGAATAACACGAACTGGTAGTCATGTCAGATGTTTTCCAACCCTGTGAAATGGGTAGGTAGATGGCTTCTCTCCCTCCCCTATCTGCAGCCACCATTGCAGATAACGCCTTTATCAGCAATATAAATCAAAAGTTAAATGGTTAAGAAGGCAAAGTTACCTGTCTACACAAAACTATTTCAGTTTGAAAAGTATCATTGGGGAAACTTTAGTAAAACCCTGCCTCTGCAGTACATCTGTGCTGTGACTCAGTGGATAGAGATCTCTCCTGACCTGTTGATCTAGCAACTTTTATTAGCATGAACTCCATGAATATGCATGCAGACTGAGTTTTCTTCTCTACTATTCAGAAGATAAAGACGAGTGAGCACCCTGTCTACAGAACATTTCCTGAAAATTTATGCAAGGTCCTCCTACACTCCTCTGTGCAAAGAGGCTCTCCAGGTGGGATAAAGCAGGCAGGAAGCGTGTCTTCAAACCCCACAGTGATTATGTTCCTTTCTCATGTAGTGGAGACACTTTAACAAAGGAGACTGATGCTGCCTGAAGGTGAGATGCTGTTTGGGAAACTGCTTCTCCGAGCAGGTGGTCAAGAACCAGGGTTTTACAAAAACAATGCTGGTACCACAAAAATTGTGACTTTCAAATGAAAGAAGAATACTGCTCCCATAAATTGCACTGAATCCCCAAACTGACCTATACAGGAAGTCTACTCTAGGTCTCACATACAGCAGTATTTTGTCAGAGGTTGTGCACACAGCCCTTGTCTGTGAAAATCAATTGTTACATGAAGATGTGAAAGCATTAAACATTATTGCTCTTTTACCCAAAGGAGATTTGGTGTATGGTGTTCACTTCGATTGGATTTGAGGAAGTTCAGTACTACCAGGACACTCTTTGCACCTCACATGACTAAAAATTTTATGGTTTATCAAGCACCACATTCCTAGTTAAGCACCACACAGGAGTCAGGCCTCCCTGATGTTTGATCTTTGAACCCCAGGGCTCTCATGTTCTACCCACACGACATACCAACCGCAATGTGTTAAAATCAGTCTTTTGCCTTCTTTTGCCTTTTGCCCTGAAACAAGCCCCCCCAAAAGAAATTAGAAAATATTTTCAACAAAACATCTACATCCACTTCTGAATTATCTAATATACAAACTTGCACCATAATAAGTGTGTCTCATTAAACACGTATTTAGGGGCCCTAGCAGAGACAATATATTCAGGAGAAAAGTATCAAAATCAACACATTCCTTAAGCAGCATGGAAAGAGCTAAGCTGTCACTTAAACTCATGTAGTTCTGACATTTTTGTTATGTAAAACCTTGAACTTCAAAGAGTACATTGCACAAAGACGACACCAAGGACAAATTGAAAAATTAACATTACAACAAGGTAAGGCAATGAAGTTAATAAATTATTTTTTTTTAAAATGAAGCAAACATCTGATATAGAATTAGAAAGTTCAACTACTTTTCATAGCTGTGTCAACTCTCCCAACATAGACTATCAACTTCAGCAAAGTGAAAGCTAGCGTGGTTCCATGGCTTCTTGACTGAGCAAGTAACATCTAGCCAGCTTAGCATGGAGGCAGCATAAACTTGGATACATCTCCATTTAGCTATGTAAATATCCTGTGGCTTTCCAATTCATGGACACTTGCAGCTTTCTCAAGGATAGGGCAGGATGTTTGGGCACCAGCTTCAGCAACGGGCCTCTCACTCATACCACTGTACTTTCTGTAAGTCAACCTACAGCACTTACATTTCTTATCTTAAACTCTACCTTTATCTACCTGGGGATGTCAAGATACCCAGATTTCTGTTCACACTGTAAAGGACCTAGCTGAAATGCTGCAGAGAAGGCACTTAGACTAACAAAAGAGGTTTATATTCACAACAGGTCTTAGGCACACAGAGATGCAGCTGTAACCTGTGAACTTGCTGTTAGCTTCCTTCCAGCAGGGAGTTAGCTCACTCCACGAGTCCAAGCTTCTCTTGACAGCCCAGAATCTGCAATAATGGTCTCTCAGTGAACAGATTCAGGAAAAAAATCTAATGGGGCTGTTATGACTTGAACATTGTTTGACGCGCGTCACTGAACATGATAGCAACCCTATAGCCTACCATACTATAGGTATGAGAAGGGCAGATTTCCAGTGGTTATTTGAAACAGCATCAACCCATTCCAGCAGTATTTATTGTATGTTTTCCACATCTTTTCCCATGTCATTACATCAAGTTCATTTTAAAAAATATATTAGCAACACAATATTACATACGGCTTTGCTCAGAGACAGAAGTGTCAATAGAAACCCTTTGTACGGTATTACATTACTTACTCCAAAAGAAATCTCTGGACAACATACCACCTCACTTAACTCCATGCTAGGCTTTTACATAGAAAAATTACTTGTATTTCCAGCATATTGACTGCTCATCAGATTTATATTGCTTTTGATACTGCAGTTTCTTTCCTCCCATGGCTCTGTTATACAGAAAAAGTCCTCCTTTCTGTCTACATGGATTGACGTGATTTGAATGAGGCAAAAAATCTTAGCAGTAAATAAAGGGAGAGACAGATTCATGAAGAGGCACAGACAAGGGTGTCAGTTCCTAACCACAAGGTGCCTCGCAGTCTGCAAATCCCCCTGCCAAGAGTTCTGCGCTTAAGCAATCCACAGGAATGACATCCACAAAAGTCAGTGCAATACCACAGAGCTGCCAAGCTTATCTACTGCAAAAAGCTGAGAAAGAGATCTTAAACTCACGCCATCAACTTGGTATCCTCATCCAGACTGTAGGAAAATGCCCATCTCGAAGTAGGAGTCATACATACCCATTCTCTTGAGTTAACTGCCCCTTCTCACAAAAGCTGACTTTGAGAGAGATGAGAAGCAATTACAGTACTCAAGACATGACAGATTTGGGCTCAATTCTACTAGCAGCCAGATAAAAGTTTAGCCAACACTCCCTTATTTAATCATATTTTTAGGTCATTCTAAGGTAGGAATCCTCCTGAAGCTTCTTTTCTGCTATAATGACTGAGTGAGGGAGAAAACAAAGACCACTGTGTAAGCGTAGCAGTCAGGCTGTTGTTTAAAGCACTAACCTTGAAATTCCAATTTCTGCTTCAATAATTGGCTGTTCATTAGGAGTAGAATCAGGTTTCTGTGTCTCTGATGGCAGCAGCTATTTTGTTGGGGTTCAACAGGTGCTTTCTGCCAGAATAACTGCTTCAGAGAAGACAGGCACAGTGTGTCTTCTGTGATGGTCCTGATGTGTCTAGGTATGAGAGACACACACAGATGCTCAGCCCTTGCTGCTGTTTAGCATCTCCAGACACCTGGGCTATGTGGCAGGTTTCAAAGACCTACATTTCTACCTGAAGTATTTAAGGTGACCATTAGGTACTTAAGGCCATGTCTACAATGTGGGAGCAGGGCCACCTGAGCTGGAAGGGATCTGCATATTGAATCATAAACCAGAAACGTTGGGGAGTTCAGTGCAGAAACGCACTATCTGGCTCTGTGTATGGTCACTAATAAGCCACAGTGCTGTGCTCAAGGCTGCACTTCACTGTGACGTTTCCAGACTGAGGGTTCCTGAACTCCAGTCTACACCAGAGACTAGGCAGGCCCCACATCTGGCCTCAGTCCTTGCACGGATCTTGCCCGAGTTCAGCCAAGGAAATAGTCATTGTGGGGATTAAAACTAATCTGGTTTCATCTAGCCTAGAACACACAGGAAACAGATCAAAGATGGATTTCTGCCTAGGTTTCTCATGGATTTCAATTTCAGTTAATGCTCCCAGCTGCAGGCCTGCCTATTTCTTTCCCTGTTTTAGAAGCAGACATCATTGCCAAGGCTCTGGCAGCCAGGCCAGAAAACAGTGACAAATAGTGCAAACTGATCTGGCAGGCTTCATTAAGGGCAGATTAAACACTGACAGTCCCCAAGGTTTTTGTGATATGATTGCATGACATGGCCAATGAACTAGTCACTCCCTAGGGTGAGAAGCAGAGATGATATTCAACTGCCTGGAGAGTGGAACATAGACTGCTCTTTGAAATTACATGTTATGACAATGTAAGATGCAAAACACTATCACTAAACAAGGTGCTTCACCTCAGATAAACCTGGTGAATAGCTAAATACAAGTCTATTCCTAAGAGGGCTGAGTGACGTAGAAAAATCAAGAGACCTACAAAAGGCAATAGGAACTCAGAAGTCCATCCCAGTCAGGATGTCTTGCCTTTTTCCCTATGCAAAGTGCATAGCTTTCATCACTTAAGATTGTTTTTACAGGAAATATTTGAGAATGGTCCCCCACTTACTGTATTATTATATCAGAATGTCAAGAATTTTCTGAGCTGTTTGTGCTCATAGCAAGGTTGTCTTGAACCTAAACCAGTGTCTTAGTTCTACTACCTACTTGTGACCTGATGATTTTCCTTGCTCTACAGTGTGGTGGATCTGTAAGTTTTGAATCACAAAGATTCCATGATAACATTTCCTCTTTCAATCAAAAAATACTGCAAATGCTTCCAAATTTTCACTTACATCACCAGACCAAATAAATTAATCCTACCAGAAAGGTTGCCACTTAACATTCTGTAGTTATGTACAGTATGCAAAGTAAAACACATATGAAATCAAATGCTTTGAAACTTAAAAAAAAAACAAACACAACAACAACAAAAAAAAAAAAAAAAAAAAAAAAACAAAAAAAAAAAAAAAAAAAAAAAAAACAACAACAACAACAAAAAAGCTCTATAACATCAAAAGAAGAATGTTAGCCAGAAATCTTGATCCAATATGTAGATGCAGAATGGTTAGAGTTTCTGCACTGGGTCTGCACAGCTACAGCACAGGTGGTTGCATTAAGATAATGACAAACAGATTTTACCCCTTTCCAGAAGAGTAAAATGTCATTGACGATCTGAAATTATACAGTTCTATAAGCATAGAAGTGAAAGGTGAAAGCCTCATCTATGCCTTACTACTTTATCTAGAAAGGCAGGAAATTCAGATACATAACCATTAACACTGTAATTCACAGAATTGTCTAGGTTGGAAGGGACCTGTCAGATCAAGTCCAACCATCAACCTAACACTGACAAAAATCCTCACTAAACCATATCACTAAGCACTACGCCTACCCATCAATTCCGCAAGCTTCCAAAGAACAGAGGGCTTCTGATTCAGGCAGAAAATTATCCAAGTTTTCATATTTCTCTGTTAAGGTCTGGGCTGCATGTCTTGATATGAGTTTGGAATAGGAGAAAAAAAAAGTGCTGTTGAATTTGTCTTATAACCAGACAGCACTGCATCCAAGAGGCATAGCACAGCTTCTTAGCTGCCTCATGTATTGACAGTCAAATCAAGTACATTTTTTCAGTGCTGCAGGTTCTGCCATTAACAGCCATTCATGATTTCAAACACATCAGGACATGTTTCAATGATGTTATATCTAGCAAAAGCCTCTTGAACACAGTACATGCAGTCTCCTGTTTGAAGGGTTCCACCCCAACTTAGTTATTAAATAAAATTGTTTGGTTTGCCTACAGTTACTACAGAACAGCAGGTGGAACTGAGGTTTTTGTATACACATGGGAAGATGTATCTGTAAAAGGAAGTCAAACAGTTTTATTTGGAAAACAAACGAGCAGATGATGTCACAATTTGGTCCTTTTCTTATCCGCTTTCCCTATTCTTCCTGCATTTTAGTACCTTGACACCATCACCATAACCAGCATTTATAACTTCTCCATTTAGACTTTTAGCCCAGGGAGCTCAAAAAGGAACAAGAACCTTTAGCTCTCCTGTTTCATCACGTCTGTGTGGAGACACTTTGTTGCCTGCTGTGACACCATTTGTGCCCTAGAAGTTCTAAACTGAAAGGGATGTCAACAGACTCCGGGGACACCCAGGGGGAACTTTCCACAATCAGCACTACTTATTTGGGGTGTCTTTATGTTTATTAAATTCGAGGAAACAAAACACACAAACCAAAATTGTCCACCGGGAGAATTATATTTCAATGTGACTAACACATTCAGCTCTTTATGGCTTTACCTCCAATTTAGAATGAACTGAGTAACTTTCTGGGCGTGTGTGGGTTCCAAGTGGAATGGAAATGATGAGAGCACTCATTCAAAACATTCGCTTAGCAATCTTTTCCAGCACTCATGTCCAAATCAGCTATTTGAGTGGATTACTTATAATTTAGGAACCACACACTATGCCATGCCTGAAAAAATGAATTCCCTCAGAGAAGCAGAATGCTGCAAAAATCACTGTGATTTAAGACAGAAATTGTTGGAAAGAGCTGCAATGATGTCTATTAGCAGTATCTTTTTCCTCCTTCAGATTTTGCAGAAGTCTTTTGCCATGCATTTCTTGATTTCTAGAACTGAGAGGGCTCTGGTTGGTGGGAAGGAATCAAAGGTACGAGTCTGCTCCTACCAACATTTTCCCTAGATAATACAGAGATTTATTTAAACAGCTCTCAGATAATCCCACTGCCTGGAACTAATCTTTTGACTCTAGGAGTTGCAAACTTCCTCCTGCTCCAAAGTCTGAAAATCAGGGAATAGAAACCAAATCATTGGTTTTGCAGTATAATGATGTCATGTCCACCCCAGAAACAGGCTTCTGCCTTGACCCACACAGCTTTTTTGGCTTTTTTCTCATCATCGTACCTATTAATCTGAAGCCTGAGGATTAAAAAATACCACTACTTGGCTTGTCTTCTCCAAATGCAGTCCTGCTGCAGTACATGACATTCCTAGGGAATCATCTGTAGAAAAAAAACATGATAATGTGTGGCTTTCAACTCACCTTGGTTCCTGAAAGCAATAAAATTTTGACAAAGTCCCTGTGCTAACTATTTTCTTCTGACTATTTCTATGCTGAGCCTGAACACTCTTCATTGACTCCATAGAGTGACTAATTCTAGTGCGTAGGTTTAACCTGTAAGGACTAGGCACAGTTTTTACAGGCACTGCAGAACTAAATTCTTGAAGTAGATACTACACATCTAAAAGCAGAGTACTTGAATTATAAGATCTCAAGTTATTAGTCTTATTTCAAAGCAGGTTCATTGTAACATCTTGGTGTGTACAAAGGTACTCATCACATTATTCAAAGATACAGAAGTTCTATCACAATCTCTGCACAAAGAGTGCGCAGCCTTGTTCCTGCTTTGTCAGTTGAGATGCAGTATCATATTCTAAATACTTCTATACTAGGAATATTAAATCCCAAATTATTCTACTTTGCTGAAGAACATCATGTATCCCTCATGTAAAATCAGTTTTCCAGGTTCTGCTACGATCAGCAGAATGCCCTAGTAAACAACTGTTCTAACTGAATTCATTACAGACAAAATGGGATTGAAATCTCATTGCCAACTGGTGATAAAAACAAATAAACAGATCCTTTTCTTTAGTATCTTATTTGGTTTGCTTTCCTAGAAAATAAAATGTGATGGGAAGAGCCCACATTGCTCAGGGAACAGGCTGCCTTAAATCTCTGTTTGGGCAGTCAGTGCATGGTGACTTTTCTCCTTTTCAAATTAGGGAAACTCTAGTACAGTTTTCCACAGAAGCACCATTTTCTTGCTATGAACTATTTGCACCCTACTATAAAATACTTTGAAATTAACATTATACTAACCAATAGTTAGGCCTAATTAAACTTGCTGCTTTAATTACCTCAACTGTTGCTTTTAGAGACTTTATTGAAAACATCGGAGATGGCAAGAAGGACTTTTCCATTTCATGCTCTCTCAACACATAAGCCTTTTGTTAAGCACTCCACTGCACATATCCATCCTGATATCAGCAGGCTCAACAGCTGTCAATTAAACTTGGCTATCATGGCCACATTCCGAGTTACTGACTACCAGAGAAGATCATGGTTATAACCATTGCCTGACAGACAACTGGCTGTTGTGACCTCATTGACAGATTTTCACCCTTCTTTTGTTGCCACATCCCTGTCTATAAATGCAAACAATGGATGCATAGCTATTACTCTGTGTTGCTCTATTTGGAATAGAAATTGTACTACCATCTTTTGACTGTAAGGAGAACTACACCTTTAGAGAGTCTCCCTTCTGTTTTAAGTCACTTCAGGAAGTAATCTTCTTTAATGCAGTGAATAAAACATAAAAATCTGTTTAAGTATGGAGACTGAAGATGAACAGTGTAGGCTATGAGCTGAACTCTTTACAAAAAACAATTTGGGTTGAACATATCCATAAGAAGGACTGTAATTTTGGGCAATCATGGTATACCCAAGAAAAAAACATCAACAGCCTTAAATGTGGCAGCCACAATACATCTACATCCTAGTAAACTGCCTGGAAGCAGTTCCACTTTCCTCTGGCACTTCCAGTCTGTGTGACTACAATGGTGCCCAGTTCTTGGGCAGATCAGTACAGAATGGAGTTCATATTAATTAAATACTCTGATTTACAATGAGTAGGTTATATCTAGATCAATTCAGAAGTGATCGATAGTACCACTTCCTGAAATGTACAATGATCTATACAAAATTATTTCAGTTTGTAGGGAGAAGGTATAATACAGAATTAGAGTTAACTGTCCTTGTTGGAAGTCTTAGCACCAAGGATTGTTCCACTTCTATGCCTAGACAAAGTTCTTCTGAAACAACCCAGAAACATATTGGAGGAGCTCATAACAGAGATCTTCAGAAGTTGGTTATCCTACACTGTGCTCACACACAAAATGACTGTATTTTGAAACCATGCTAAAACATAGTACCAACATTTTTAGGCAATTGTGGATGAATCTCATGAATTCATAAAAGACAAATTTCAAAGCACTGCAAAGAGGCATTTATATTCAAAACCCAAAGTAACATGTATGCTGTCCATTTGACATTAAGAACAGTTTTGGGAGTGGAGTGTTTAGTAACATTCCTCTGCATGCCAACAAAGGTTCTGCTGGATACCTAACAACAAACACTGGTCTAATACCCCACAATCTCACAACAGTATTTTTGCCAATCCCTGAAAAGAAACCACTGGCATTTTGGGTGTGCATTATGGCATGTGTGGTTTAGTAGTGCATTACCACTTTATAAATTTAGGGCAAAATCTTGGTTTCAGTGAAGTCAATGGGATATTTGCTACAGGCCTCAGTGGAGTTAGGCTTTCATCCACAATATTTAAGAAGAGGGTCTATGGTCTGAAGAAGAGAAAAGGTGAAACTTAAAAAGTTTTTTTTCCCATTGCAAACAAAAATTTACAAAAACACTAACTGGTAAAATTCAAGTTTTTCATAAGAATCTTTATCCTAGCAATCACACTGTGCTGTGCACAGTTTTTAAGTAGCTCTCAATTACCTACATGAATATGCAAAGAAACTGGGAAACAGTACATATATATACACAAGTTAAAGTCAAGATAAATGTTCTTTTTAATTTTCTTCTCTCATTAGCATAGTTTCACTAAATTCAGTCCCTGTGGTATAGCTGAAATTTCATATGATAATAAAAAACAGAGTAGGTCTACTAATTCAAAGAAATCTTTTTGTTCTCACATGTAATGCTATTAAATGAAGCTATTACAAACTTGTGGTCCTCTGCAAAAGTGATGAATTACAGGAAAACATGAAGAGAAAGAGAGGCAATGCTTGAAACTGAACAGAATTCCAGGAAAGGTTTGGCCAGTTATGACATACAAGTAGCTTCTAAACAGAGGCTTTTTTCAGTGACATTTAAAACCGAAGCAGTAGGCTTTGTCCAAGAACTGGATCCTAGCCATAAAGCACCAAAGTATTCTGACTGCTTTTTAGCTGAAGACAAACTAAAATAGAAGTAGATATAAAGATTTGCTTTTATTCCTTTTGGCTTGCCTCTGCACCTACCAACTTTGCTGTCTATATTTGGATAATGTAAATGAATTATTCTTCTGCTTTTATCTTATGCGGAATTTTAGGTTAGCTGGCAATAAATAAAACGGTCTGCTTTGATGGGTGTGAGTGATCATTAAGACATGGGTAATGGACCCATTTTCAAGGTGTCAGTAATCATACAAGTAATCCTACAGAATATAGAAAAGCGAGGAGGACCTCCTTTTTCTAAGGTGTTCTACCTGGCTGGAGCTGGCAGTGCAGAGTGCCACTGTGGAGGAAATGTCCTGCCTGCTGATTAACATTGGCTGGAGATATCCCTGCATGCAAGTGGCCTATGGGGAAAATGCCAGGACCTTGGTTATCACCCAGACATCTTAAACGATTCATGTCATAGTACTCCATCCAGGCCAGGCTGCACTGAACAAGAACCTGATACATACATACACTTATATCATATATTCCTAAACTGCATCAGAAATGTTTTAAACATCCCCTCGTATTGAATGTTCCTGTTCCTTGCCCAGCAATGACAAGAGATACTTCCCCCTCTGAAAAAGTAGTCCAATGTATGACAAGACTACAATTCAGGCAGCAATTCCCCATGCTTCCCCTCTTTAACAGACATTATTAGCTCACTTATCATCACTGTTCTTTCCTAAGATAATCAATACAACACAAACATCCAGATAAAGCGAAAAATAAAGGTTTGAAAGGTTAAGTATTATGGGGTTTGTGAGTTGTAGTTATGTATGTAGTCTGTAACATGTTTGAATAGAGAAGTCTTTTCTAACAATTTTGGACTTTCCATTTACAGTATTTAACAGAAGTATTTGTGGTGACATTCCATATGTTCTGAACGTAACTTGCTTCCAATTCCACTGGGAACCTACTGAAAAGAGCAATCCAAACAAAATAACAACCATTTGCATAGAAAACTCATCTACAAAAAGGCAGTGTTCACTGCATGGGCAATGCAGTATTTCAGATTTTTTCATTTTCACAGAAACAATTTCCATGTGCTCAATTACCAGCTATAAGTGAGTTCTGAGATTTCTCTGCATGCCACAGCACGAAACTGGTAATCTACATTTGATCCTAATAGCCCAGCAGCTCTATGTTGTGATATACCTTTATCTCCCACCCTGTTTTTCTTCAAAAACTCAGGCTTCTTTTTGAAATACGCCTGCTTTATGCATATGTTTTCAAGCTTTTATTCTATACCAAAAATACCTGGAAAAACAAGACGACAACACAAGAAAAAAAGCTGCAGTTATTAAAAAAAAAAAAAATCAAGGTTGGCAGCATATTCTGGAAAATGCCAAAGGGTTTGTGGAATAAATTCCATTTGGCAAGTTTAGAGATAAAAGAACCCAGCTGCTTTCAAACACCAAACGCACCACGAAAAACTCTCTAAAATTGCAGAAACATCTTAAATCAATGAAATGCATCATCCTCCCACACAAAACAACAACAGCAACAAAAGAACCACAAAATATTCCTATTTAGATAGACTTTAATGCTAGCTGAAATATGTCTGTTCCAGGCAGTTTGTGAAAGAATACGCTTATATACAACAAAGGGCAAAGGGCTTAGGGATTTTATGATGCTTCAGGCTATTGCAAAGCTAGGCAAAGAGATGAAAGCAGGCATGCTGCTGAGGGACCTAGGATAAGGAACCAGGCTGAGCCATATGATGATTGGAATCCTTCACAAAACCGCTTCTATCCACTTGATTAGAGTCTTCCAATGACTGTATCACTTAACAGGAGTTACTGGTTTAGGGTTTGATTCAACATTCATTGAAGTCAGTTGTGACTTTCTACTACCTTTAAAAGGTCTTTGGATCAGACGTTAATAAAACCCTCTATGCATCCTTTCTTCCAAGCTTACGTAAAGCCTGTTCAACTCCTTCGTGACATGTACGTGATGTGTAAAACACAATTCTAGCACAACTGGAACTTGGAAGTACCCAAGACAGGGACTAGCTCCTTCATTGTAATCGGAGACAATATTCATAAAGGAGCCTGCAAAAATGGCAAGAACACTGCTCTTTTAACTCTAAACAGAATCAGCGTTTTCAGGCTGTTGTTCCTTGTTACTGTTCCTTCAAACAAATATCCACTGTCACAGGTTCCTAGCTCTGCTTGTCACAGCCCCAGCCCCTTGACAGAAGTTAATACTTTGCACAATATAACAACTCATGTGACTGCACTCTAAAACAGACCTGCAAAATGGGTTGGCCTTGCTGAAATGTGAACATATTTTATTTCATTTTTAAGTGGAGCGTTTTGCAGATCTAGGTTTGAAGTTGGTCATACTAGTACAAGTGAGGGTAAGGTAGCTTCCAGTAAATGAAGACAAATGGAAGTAACTGGAAGTTACTGACAGACCACTATCCTGGGACAACAGCCTGGATATTCAAAAAGCCAGCAAAGAGTCCTTATGGAAAGAGTCCTCCTTGTAGGTAACCAACGCTTAAAGGTAACAATTTCACTAACTAAAAAGAAAAATGAATAAACTTTCTATTGAAAATTCCTTACATCTCTCCTTATCTCCTCATAATCCTACAGTATCAGTTACAAAGAGCATTGAAACTCACATTTCAAGCTGGTAATTTCCAGCTAGTCTTTAAAAAGACAAACATTACATTTAAGCAAAAGCAGTTCAGTAACTTTGCAGTATGAAAAACAAACTTTTCAATTTCTAAACACACACAAGAATGTCAAAAAGACTTGTGGTGAAATGGCTGGAGATAGAAGGCAAAAATTTGGCAAGTAAGATGACTAAAGAAGAAGAAATGCCTTCACATTTTCCAATTAAAATGGGATTTGCTCTGACTGATCTGCTGCAAATCAGTCCTTTTGTTCTTTATCAAGTGTTTTTCCCCAACTTGAAAGGAAGCAGCTAAGGAAAATCATGCTGTGCTTGTGCACAATTAACTTAGTGAAGCAATGAAACATTCAGACAAGAAACCAAACAGCCCCGTCTGTAATATGTAGATTTTTATACCGTGCTTACACAGTGCTGAACTTCCAGTATGGTAGAAGCACTGTAGCTCCCAAGATCCTTGTTTTTATTCTATCCTACACACGTTAGAGAGACTATTCCACAGTCTCTCTAAAGTATCTGCATGAACTACAAAAGCTGTAACATCACAGAAAGTTGTTTTCTATCGAGTAATCAATATAGGCACTAGGGCTTCAGTCCACAAAAGGACACTTCCATGTCTCTATGGATCGAGCTGCTTATAATTAAGGTTGAGAATCACTTCACTATAAAAGGGTCTGTGTAATTTCTTACAGATTAGCTCAGCCCTATGATTTCAGATGCCTAAAAAGCTCTAAAGTGGTTTATTAGAGATCTCATTATATACCTCCTCCTGCACATGACGTGTTTTTACAACACTGTATTTGGCCTTTAATTTGTCAGCAACTGCTTTGTTAAAAAAAAAAAAAAAAAGGTATTGCTTTTATCACTCTGTCATATCCCATTGCTGAAACATTACAGATTCAACATCACGCTGACACGAAGCACATTGTTGTAAACATACTGCAGCTTTAATGTTTTTTCCCCTGTAGCTTTCTTTAGGTTGTTAACTATGGATGGTCCAGTCTTCATAGTGCAGGACATATGTATGCAAATGGATAAATTGCTCAGCAGCAGAAAATGAGACTTTGTATTTTTCTATGTTAGTTGGACTGAATCTTCTTAGCACATCTATATAAAGTTGAACTAAAGAGAAGCATTATCTTTTTATCATTTGTCCCCTACAAGCAGATTGTTTTCTCCATTCCCAGGAATTCAGTTTCTTTGAGATTTTAAGTGCCAGCGTTACAGCTGGCTGAATACTATTTGTCAGCTGACACTAATTTCAATCTTCTCTAATTCATAATCATTCACAAATATTTCTCACTGTTGAGGAATATATTTTGTCCCTGTATGCTTTTGCCAAACCATCTCGTGGCCCATTTTGCAGAAGCCAGTTGCTCATGAACGTACCAGCTATTGACTATTTGAGTTATGTGTATGCTTTTCATCCATTGCCGCCTTCTTTCACCCATTGAGTGGGTGTCTGAAACTTGAATGGAAAATAATTGAAAGCAAACAACAGAGAATGGATTTCCATGGCAAATCTTTCGGGATTTACAAATATCTCTGTGACCATTCCACCATTGTACAGATATTAAAGACTGGCAAATAGCAGAGCTGCCACAGTCTTCAAGAATGTTGGGTCAAAATTATTTAATTGTTATTATGTTTACAACAGTTCCCTTTTCTGCTTGCTTGCCAGCCTTAACCACTATTTTCCATAGCAACAGTGGGTAAAATGACAGCAGCAGATTCATGCCAATGGCCTGCAGGGAAAAATATTGAGAAACAGGCTTTTTTTCCACCTTCAGCTAATATGAGATATGCAGGCTGCACCCATAATCCTTTCAGATGGCCGGGGGGGGAATCATAAACTTATCAAGAATAGCTATCAGGATTCACAGGGCTGAGTATTTTCAGCTGACACACTTCAGCTATGGAACATATCAGAAGGGATTGGTATGAATTTAAATATACAAAGGACGATGCTTATGACCCACATCTCTGTTTTTCTGTAGCAAAGAGTGAGAATACACAATAATCTCACAGAAGGACAATGGAAACTCTAAAACCACAACAGAATAAATATCAAGAGCTAAGCCCAACGACGAGTCCTGTGCTCTCAGAAAGTAGGGGACAGGACTTGAGCACAGAATGCATCCGGTACCTGGCACAGCTGAATCAGCTCAATCTGCTAGAGGTCTCTAGACCTTCCAAGCATTGAGGGTGACCTTGATTTATCCAAAATAGAGAGAAATGACAGCACAGGATGGTCAGGGGTACAAATCCTAATTTACATCAGCATAAAGTAGAGCTTCCTACTGTTATTCCAGATCAAGAAGTAGAGCTCTGTGCTGCCAGTCCAGTCAGATGATATGTATAAAAATAAAAAGGCATGTGAGTAGTCACCTTAGAACGTCTGTGCCATTCACAGCAGGACAAATGCCTGGCTGCAACAAAGCTTTGGGTAAGGTTACTGATCACAGGCCTCAGTGAGAGTTTGTGTTAACGCTGCTTTTAGTAGTAGGAGTCTGACAGTATGAACATTTGCTACTATCAGGCTCAAGACAAAGCATCTATTCAGAGACTTTCATTCATGCATTTTAAAAGGTTTTACAAGGGTGTCTGATAAGAATTGGCTGCGCTTCACTACTGAAGGCAACTGATGCACTACAGAAATAAGGTGCTTTTTTTTTTTTTGTTTGTCCAAAATGGCTTTTTCAAGTGTCCTAATATTTTTGCTCCAGAGTTAAGCTATTGACAAGACTGAGCATTAGGAGATATATATGTTCTCCTGAACAATCCAGTCATCACAGCAGGCTTTTAGCATTTCTGAAAGTGTTACCAGAGCCTGAAGATTAACTCTTCAAGCTAAAATACCTAGATCTGAAGACCACTATTGAATGCACAGCCCTGTGTCTCTAAGACCACAGTCACACAGAAAGTGAGTGGTAGAGTCAAACTCTGTAACTCTCAAAGATGTTTCTCCTTCAGAGCAAGTATAAATCTGAGTAAATGAAACAAGCTATACTACATGGCTTTTTTGTTCAACAAGAGTAGCAAGAATAATTTGTATGTGGAAAACTTCTCAATAGAAAGGCATATGTTGGTGCGACAATACATTAAAGAGCTATTGTTTAGAAATACAAGAATAATACACGAGGGATTTATTATGAGGACAGTGCTCCAGAACCTCATCAAATGCTGTTTGCTAGAAATAGGAACAAGTAACACTTTCTCTAACTTGGCTGAACTCACAGAAATGACCCTTAAAGCTAGTAATAAAATTTTCCAAAGATCTGAAACAAATTAAAGGTGCTTTTATTCTATTCCTCTAACTTTTCATTAAGACGTTAGGTCTAGATGGGTTTTACTTTTCCTGCATTCTTTGTCTAATCACTACTGGTTTCCTCATTGATACTTTTGTTTCCTTTTATTCATATGGGCTTCAAAAATAAAAATTTATAAACAAGGTAAGAGGACACAGGATAATGATAGTCTGCTTTGAATAACAAGGATAAATGTTTTGAGTGGGGATACAAGAATTAACACACACTGAGAAGATAAAAAAACCTAGAATAACAACTTAATTTCTCCATTGACACATATGTAAATTGCTTTGCATAAATCAAATGCAGTACAGAATTTGGTGTAGATTACCCTTAAGAAAAGGTACTTTAAAAAGGTAAAACAAATGCACATCACTTGCTATATTTACGAAGGACAAGCCCGGATCTTTACCCCTTTTACTTGAAACAATATTAAGTTATATTCCAAGTCTTGTTATGAACAGACATTTTAAGCATATTTTAAGAATCAATTATGTTAAGAGGTTTGAGCTACCTGAAGATTAATCTTTAAAAAAAAAAAAAAAAAAAACAAAACCACCCACAACAAAACAACAAAAAAACCCCACAAACTTGGCTGAATAAAGCAACTCCTCTTCAACAAGAGGTGTCATTCTTCAGCTAGAAACAGAAGAAACCATTTCAAAAACATCCTTTTTATAACCTTCACTATCCTGGAGAATAAGATGAACTGTATTCTAGCTCCTGCAAGCAAAAATCAAACTGCCCAGATTACATTTTCCATTTAAAGTGAATGAAGGCTTTCAGGATCTCAGGTTTCCCTCAGTAGTCAGCCCTGCTAAAATGGGATGTTTTCTTTTGGCACAATAGTTTCCTAGCATTAGCCAGGACTAGTGAGACACAAAGCTGCATCTCCAGGCAGAAAAGCAGAAGCGACTACACAGAACATTAAATGCGTTGATTAGTGCATTTTTATAAGTGTTGACATCACTCTTGCATCTAGGAAGTTCAGTCCTGACACATCTGCACTATAGTCCTGCGCCTGCCTGCCACTGATGTACACGCGACGGAAGGGTAATGACACCAGCATAGGTTTCAGCTCTCAGGCATTACTCTGACACATGCAAGCCACACTGAGACTTTTGCTGCTTCAACCACAGTGCGACAACAACTACATTCAGCCTGCCTTCAGCCCTCTGGGGAATCTCTCCTCTGTGTCACACTGCAGACATAGCCATAAATTGAAGTCCTTGGGTGGCAGGCTCCCTGGGTCATTCACCACACCATAAAGCAGCAGTACTGAAAACGTGAGACCTTGGGTAGCGAAGGCTATTTTAAAAATTACAGTACTTCAAAGTTCTCAGTGATTTTCCTACCCTAACAAAATGTTAAGTATTTTAGCATAATAACTGATCAACAAACTTTGAATAGAGTAAGAGTTAAAATTAACTCTAAATGTGTATATATTGTCTTAAATTTAAAACCTACTTTTTTCTTCTTCCAAAGATCTTTGTTTCCCTGGTTGCCAGGGCTTGTGTTTCACCTCAGGCTGCCATAATACCCAATTTTTTATAGTTTTGCATTTTTCTCCTCTAGGGTCGTTATTCTGTCAGCTCAGCAAAACCTTTTTCATTCATTATATATTCTCTCTTTTACTCCCTTTTTCCTCTCAGGCCCTCTCTTTTCTATGCTCATATTTACTACACATGACCACATTTTACATTTCCTCACTGTTACTTTCCTAAGGTTTCTTTAATTCCATTTTGTAAGAAATACATCCATATAGTTTAGTTCTCTCCCTCAGTCATCCTTCCCCATCTCTATGCAGTTGTCTAGTCATCCCCTCTATTTTTATTTTGGTATTTTTCCTCTTCAGCCTTGTATCACCTTCCTCTGCTCCTATCACTACCGAAACAATAAATTGTTTCTGCAGCCCACAGGCTCTGGACAGTACCCACTTAGCATCCATTCAGGAAAGGGAATATCACCGTCCTTCCCTAGTGAGAATTGCCTCACATTAAAGCCCAAGAATTGATATCTCACAGCTTCTTGGGACTGAGGAGATGCTACTGTGGACACAAACTGCTCTCAGGAAATTAATGAAATCAGGGATTTCACCAATACTCATCCTGTCCTGATCTTCAGAACAATTGCAGTTAAAAACTTCCATTCTGATTGATGTAAGTCAGAGGAGTCATTGGCTATGGCAGTGTGATAGCAGTCATATCCAAGCTAGCTTCTAAACACGCAAGGGAAGAGCAGGTGTAAAATCCAGTAGGTCTCACTTGGCAGAGCAAAGCTGTCAGGTCAGTACTCATAACAGGTGAAGGAGAAAGACTGGAAAAATCAGCTTCTGCAGATAGAGCTAACTTAAATATTAGTCCCAGAGAATTTAAAGAACTAGAAAGTACCATAAATAAATGTAACTCCTGACCCCCAAGATAGACATACATATGTTTTCCTCTTCCCATGTTTATCTGAGCACAACACATGCAAGCACACATTAGATGGGAAATTCTCTCCAGGGCACAAAAGGAGGTTTACAATTTCTGACTTCCCAGGCCAGGGCTAGTGCAGGGGGCAGAGTCATGACTTGGTGGGAGCTGCTGGTCTCAGCTTGGCTGAGCAAGAAAAGAAAAGGAGATGCTATCAAGTAGAGGCAGTGCAGCTCTTCAGATAACAGTAGCCATAGGAGAGGCAATTTCACAAAGGCAATTCAGGAGCTGGTCCTAATGAGCTGCACTGAACTTTCTCCAGCACAGTTGTGCTTAAAGCTGTTTTTCTGGACTGAGGCTGCTGGCCTGGTTTAATTATTGTAATAATTCTACATTCCCCTACCATGTGTAATTAACTTGAGTTTGTGGCTTTGCAGAGGAGATCACTGTTAAAACAAAATCAAACTGGTTAGTGGTAGCAGTAGTATTTGTATTACTGCAGCACCTCTAAAATCCAGTCATGGCTGAGGATTCTAATGTCCTGAGGCTGTGCTGAGGAGGATGAAGAAACATAATAAAGTACACACTATATGTCACAAGATGGAAGCACTGCATCTTTCTCCCAGCTTGGCAACATGGGGCAGCATTTCACATTTAGTACTTTGTGGACACATGATTTCCTATTGTCCACTGAATACTAGCCTGGGAACCAACCCTTAATGCTGAAATACTGCTCATCATCTGTTCAGATGTGAAACCATCTTCCTTAGGGCAAGGGCCTACTGCAGAGGGAGACTGGGATGTCTATTGTACGTACTCACATGGTTTCTATCAGGGCACTATCAAAGCAGCTTACTGTCTCTTACGTACTCATCATTGTGATGCCCCTGTGTAGAAACGCAGCTTAGGTCTTGAGAGACCTTATTGACAAAGCACCTTTCCCAAGGTAATAACACCAAAAAAAAAAAGTGGCAAAACAGGAACTGAAATCGGATTTTCCTGGCAGCCACAGGGCTTAGTGTCTACTATTCTCTGAAAAAACTTTCCTTATATCACATTAGCTTTCCATGCCATGTTAAAAGTGAGGATGCAAAAGTTCACACAGCACAACTAATTTCTTCCTTTTTAAAAGGCCAAGTACAAGATAGTGGTATGCTACCAGATTTATAGCAAATTTGTAATTTTCCCTTTTTTTAAAAATAAGCCAAGAAGTTTTAAGCTTTGCACAGCTTTCAGTCCTTCTCTAGGACTGAAAATCATCAGTGTAAAGTCTTAAGGCCTTTCCATTTTCTTAATTGTGTTTCATCTAAAATAGTTACATCATTTTCCAAGTAGTTGCTATATAATCACATCCGCCCTTGCACTGCTTTTCCTCTACATTTTTTATATGGCAAGCAAAATGTTATTAAAAACATTTTTTTAATAGCCAAGCCCCAAAGACACTAAATGAAACATCACATCGCAAGTGATGTGAGGCTGCAAGAAGGCAACCCAGCATTACAGAAACATCATGTGGGCCCTACAGTTCTTGTGCCATGGTTTTTGCTTGGCATGACAGCGGCAGTGATGATGCACATGGTCTGCTGGGAGGCCAACAGTCACAGCTAGGCAGCAAGTCCACCAGTGAACACACCAAGAAGCAGAGTTTTAAGCCACCAGGAAAACCTAGTTTGAAAGCCAGAAAAGAGATGGTTTGAAAGCCACTGAAATACTACATTCATAATGGAGTATTATGATGGAGTTTTCAAATAAATTAAAAGTAGCTGTTCTTTTATGTTTAGATATAAGTGATCTGTGAGCTGTGGGTCTCTCCACAGAGGAAAAACTATTGAGGGTAAAGGACTAAATGGTAGTGAGTTGGTCCATTTCAGTCTTCAGTCAAGAGACTACTTGGTATAAACCAAACTGTAATTTCAGTCTGGGTGCCTCCCAGATTTTGGTTTTTGGTTTGTTGTTTTGTTTTGTTTTGTTTTTTTTTTTTTACATTTTGCTCTCTTTACACATAGTTTTTCCATAAAACTCAAAGAATTTCTTTCACCTTGTTTTTCAGATCTGTGCCCAAATCTTTAACCTTTCTTCTTTGTCTGGCTGCACTCGTCTTTGTTCTCTCACTTTGGCCTCTCCCACATTCCTCCCCCAACCCTTTTGTCTGCAGTCTCTAGAAAACAGAGAAGAAACATTATAAACTAAAATGTCAGTGAAGACCTCATTCCGAGATTCAAGGAAGTAATAGTTCTGAATGAAATGGTCTGACGCCTTCTTCAGAGCCAGACACAGCAAACCCTGATCTGAATGCTAGCCCATTTATTCAGCTAACAGTTCACTCCAGGAGATAACCATGCTGATCACTTCAGAAAGTACATCTCTGCAAATACACTGTAGATGCATATTTACTGGGAAGCACTTTAAAAGTACTTGCACAATCATGCTTCATTGGTTATGTGCTCAAGATCAAGTTTAAACACTGTTTATACTTTCCAGTTTATATCCTGTTACCTTTGTGCACTAAGATTTAGGATCTCCAGACCATTCCTTAAATCTAATAACAGATTACCAAAAACACTGTAATGCTGTGAACCAAATTTTTAACAGATATATTAATATGAATTCTCCATGCAGTAAAAAACCCCATGAAACTATGCAAGTATAAATTGATTCAAAATATTTCAGTATATACATCGTGTAGGTTTCTAACCCAATTACTTTTAAAATATCTACTCCTTAAAAATGAAATGCATAGTAACGTGTCACCTTACCCTTTCTCTATGTTTCCCGCATAAAAAAATACCCCAGTGTTTTTGTAGATGAATCCCAGTGATAACCAACAAATACCATGCAAATTAACTCAAAGTAGCAAGGTAAAGGAGTCCCTGCTGAGCCAAACTATTTCATTAGTGAACACTGCAAAACTAAGGAAAGAGTTTTAATGTTTTATACACCCAACATCCAATTTTTAGCAACTGTCCTTTGAAACTGCAGACAAGGAAACCTCACAGACTATGAAGTCTCTCATCAATTTATGACCCGTCTCCGGTGCTTCTGCTCTGCTTTCAGACCAAGAGAAGCAGTTTTACAGACCACATTCAGCTGCAGACAAGAGGTAAATAAACTCATCTGCTCTATTAACAAGAAAGGACGGACTCGTTAAGTACCTACCTTCTCTCCATTTTCTTTGTTCCAGTTTTCCCACAGACTTCAGCCTTGCAAAACACCCCCAGCTTGTGTGACCCTGCAACAGAGTCTTGAGTTATTCATTGTGGCAAACTTCCTTCTGTTCAGCTTCAGTTTATGTGGCCAGACCAGCTGAGGTGGGGGTGGAGGGGGAAGAAGGAAAAAGGAAAAAGTGTAGGCATTGACAGAAGAAACAAAAACAGTGTTAAGAACCAGTGGGTGTAGTGAAGGCACACTGCTCCTTCACCATGTCAGAGAGTTACTTTATCAACTATTGACTTTGACTGTAGGTCACTATGGTGCTAATGACAGGCAAAGCAAAAGGCACCTTGTCCTTTGAAAGGATTTAAGGGTAATCTTTGGAAGAAAGAGTGTGAACAGTTATTAGCATTTGGAGGCGTGATTGCTAATCCAGCAACGATGCATGACTGATTAACTGTTTCGCTCACAGAAACAAACGGAAGACAGTTCTGCCAAGAATCTGCCGTTCTTTGATGGAAAACACAATGTCTGAATCGCGCTCTAAGGGAAAAGCCATAGCAAGTGCAGAGCCTGTGCGTTTTGCAATGAGGGATTAATTCTGTTTTAATGCATAATCCTGTAGTCTCACAGAAAGCACTGCAGAGAATTTAAAAAAAAACATGCGAAAATATACCTAGTGCATTATATATATTTCTAGACAAAGAGGAAGAAGCATTTCTGCATGCATTTTTCCCCTGCTTATCAACATCACCAGTAGCTAAACAAGGTCATGTCAAAGGTAAACCATTAGTGCTTCCACTACTTCTTCACCTCCAACACTTAATCCTAATTCCATATGTGGCATTGCCACAAAAGTAGCCAGGTTGCATTTTGTAAATTACACTTGAACAGGATTATGTGGCCTTGAAGAACACTGGAGCATCTTACAGGAGAAAACATTCTCTGCCCCAGTGCAACCATTCACCACACTGGAACAGCTGCGTTAGCAGCTCAGACAAAAAAAAAAAAATAAAAAAAAATAATCATTCATTTGCATCATTCTGTAAATTCCCATCCCACATGCACCTGTTTGCACATTGCAATGAGATAGCCAGGGAAAGATTTGCTGATCTACACAGTGATCGAAGTACAAGGATCAGAGGCAGAAGTTTCCACCCTGAAGAGCCAGGTGCACAACACTTAGCCTTCACATACCCGGGTCTTTTACATCACATTGAGCCTTTTAAATTGAATTCATGCCTCACTTTCAGAATTCTTCCCAAGTCTGAGTAACCTACCCATATCATCTTAAATGATATCTACTCCCTATTATGGTTTAGGACAGAATTGCTTTTGAAATAAAAGCTATTAACATTTGCATTATGTCTTTATGCCAGGAGGACTTCTCTACTTGAGCTGTCAGTTTAATTGTTAATCACTTTATGTACCAGATACCTCATAAAAACAAGTCAAGACACAGATCTTGGTTCAAACAATCTGCATTCACAAGTAAGAATTGTTAGCTAGGAATAAACAAAATAAGAGAAACTGAAGTATAGAGAGCGAGGAGGGGAACACAGCCCATAAGAAAAGGCCAATAGTTATTTAGGCCTTAAGCCTGATTCATATAGTTCTCTGACTGTATGAAACCCACAACGGCTCAACATCATTGCTGAGCCTTCTACCACATTTTTTCCCTCTTCAACTCCTGCCTTCACATTTAACAAAACATGTTACAAACACCACAATGCAATATACTGTTATTCACACAGCAAATAAAACTTCATTCAGCAGTCTATTCCCCGGATGATCCCAGAGTTGGCCTGGAAGTAGGTAGAGCTGGCCACACACCATTAGTTGCACAAGTTGTGCAACCAGTATGCTACTTCAAGATCTGCACAGAAACACCACTTACAAGAAATCAAAAAAAGGCTAAAGATTAACATCCCCCTGTAGCTGGGTCAACTTTTTTTTTTTTTAAATTAGCGTCCTTAAAAAAAACAACAGTAAGACTTTAGTAAGGAGTTGCAAACTGTGGGTAAGAAGAAAAGCATTTGCATACTGCTGCTTTCTTAGCAAGTCCTCTCAACTTGCACTGTGGGCAGTTTCATGACTGATATAAGAGGCTCCTGCCTAACTCTCTGCACCTCACCTTGCTTTGGCTTGTACAAGCAATACTACATTGTGCTTCATCTTCACAATTCATCTCAGTGACTTTTTCAGACAGATTTGGACCTGTCATCTGATAATTTATGAATCCTGCAAGCTGATCTGGGCATCAGAGATTTATCTACTCAATTAATATATTGGTTTATCTTGGTTAAGTACTGACCTTAAAAAGCAGTACAGAAGTGACAAAATGTCTCAAGATGGCCACATGTAATTAAAAACTGGGATAATGCCATAACATCAAGAAGCTTTCCCCTCATTTTTGGTCAACTTCACAAGCATTCTTTTGTATACGGAAGGGAAAGGGCTGAAAATAAATAGCTAGAGGATATCTTATTAGAGGGAGGTAAAAGAGCAGAGCACATTTCAGGTGAAACAAGATGGCAACTCAGTAAAAGAGTCTGGCCTACCTCAATCTTTAATGACAGGAGAACCGCAGGGTAACAGGTTAAGCCAAGTGAAAAAAAATTATCCTAATAGTCTGGTTTCCCACAAAGCATACAGCCTCCAAACCCCATTATAATACCACTTTATTTTCTGTAGTACAACATTATCTGTCAAGAATTAAAGTGATTTAGTAGGTACATAAGGTAACTACTTTGTAGAAATTGACTAAAGTTTAAATTTAAAGAGTCGCTTAATTTTCTTCTCCAATACAGATAGTATCTTTTTCCTTACTTAGCTGGTACATATTTAGCACCAGACTAAAACAGCAAGACCTTATCAACTGTGTCTCCCTCTAGTATCCTAAAGCATTCTTCTTCCCTTTTTTTTTTCCTCCACATCCACAGAAAATAAGACAACTTTTTACTCTATTATCTTTTATTTGAAGGCTCCATACAAATTGTAACTTCAAAGCCTTTACTGCCTTCAGAGGAGGAAAGCCATAAACATCCCTTAGCTGTAGTTCCTGGTACCTGAAAACTCATGCTGACTATTTGCACCTTTAGGTATCAGAGTCCCTTGCAATACTACCAGGAATCTCAAACACACAGACACAAAACATCAAGTTAATCAACACAAACACTTTAAATATTTTGGTGTTGAGCAATGTGAACACTTAAATAATATAACCCAGGTCTCATGTCACATTTACTGCACCTGATGACTTTCACCTTCCTATATCAGCCCAGACTTGGACACGTTATTTTTAGCAAGAAAATAATGTAGAAAAAGTGGCCTAGCCTATTGCACCAAATACTATACCACCCACGAACCGCAGATGGGTAATTTTTAATTTACTCTTAGGTCTGAAACCAGGTTACACTGACAGGAAGAGAAATCGAGGTGGTTATCTCCTACTGACCTGTTAGCTTCCTCCTAACAAAAAGCACTGCATCATCAGGGTTGAGCAGTCTTCACACATAAATCTTAACAGCTTTGTAAACATTTGACGTTCATCAATTACCCTTCCCTGCCTTCTGTCACCAGCAAAGTTTGAGGAGAATTTCTTTGTCTCACTGAAGAGTGACTTCTTCTGCAATAAAAGTATAAGTCTTTTCTTCGTTCCATGCCTAGAAAGAGAATGAAGAAACATGGCGAGGTTATTAACCTAATCAGTTGCTTTGTTCTTCCCCATTTTTAGCAGGCTTTATTTAATTCCACTAACTCCCTCAAGACTTTCAGTCTTGCTGTTGCTCAGTGCTTTGAAGCTCTGCCACAATGGCAGAGATATCAGTCACCTCCGTTTGAACTGCTTCTACAACCAGCCTAGGTCAGTACCCAGGGACACCCTGGGATAACTTTTTTTAGCAGCTAGGTGTACATCATGTCCCAGGGGACAAACCCTACATTTTTGAGTCTGATTGTCATTTCAATTCTGTCCATGTAAATGAGAAATCATTTCCATTAGCGCTAAAGAGCAACTAAACTAGAGGCTGGATTTAGTGGGATTCACACAAATTCCTTAGTCAGTGCTTTTAAACAGGGTTCATTTCTACTAATTCCATAGAGCAGCTAAGAAGCTAGCTCAGCCTGACCTGTAACAAGGGTTTTTAGACATGAGAGAGGCTGGGGGTGGGGAACGGAGCAGGGAGAGAGAAACAGAAGTACATGCAGAGAGTCTCATCTGCCAGTCAGGAAGGAAAGATAAGTTACATGAAAAGGATACTTGGTCTAGATGAGGTTCTCACATTATCATTTACAAAATGATACTGCTTTGATCTGTAATCCATATTCTTTTATTCTTCCTCCTCTTACATCCATGAGCAATTGTTATCCTTTATCTTACTCGGAGTTAGAGCTGTGAGCCTGGGGAGAATAGACCTTTATGAAGAGTTTTGCCTTTTTGTGGCAACATCAAAAAGCCAGCTTTCCATGACTGCATTTTCTGCAGAAACAAGATTCCTCTCACAAAGCAGCAGGTATTGCCCACTAACTCGCTATCATTATGGACTACTTGGAGATCCTGGACTGAAAACAAGAATGGAGTATCATACGCATATGTATATGTATATATAAAAGTACATATATGTACTTTTAAAGCTTGAGGAGACCTTCTTCTCTTATTTTAACGTAACTGACAGAGTTCTCCAGGCTCCTCAAGGATAATTCAAATCCTTTCATCACTGCTTTTTGCTTGAAAGTTACCACACTGTCTCCAAAAGTAAACCAAAACACGCCTGCAACTGAAGGTTTATACAAAAATTAACCACTATCTCTTTAGGCCACGTGGGGCCAAATCCTGCTTACTAAGACAACCCAAGCAAACACAAAGAATCAGTGAGTATAACCCAAAGCATTCTCTTCTCTGCAACAAACCAGCTAAAAGTATTGCTCACAAAAACGTGCTCATTTCACCTGTGCCATGGGTGCACAAACAAGCATGGGAGAGTAGATGGAAAGATGCAGCCAAGAGAAGAAAACTTTGTGAAAATCCAGGCAAAAATCCAGATAAGATAACTAATAATAAGGAGAGTTCTCATCTTAACAGGAGCTAAACAAATGGAGAGCTGCAAGGTATTTTATTTCCCTGCTGATTGTTGTGGCATTGAAAGCAAGAGGGATATGCAGTGGAAAGGGGCAATGCTTCCTCTCCTGATACACAGGAGCTATTCAAGAAAGGAAAGAAACTGAGCTCAAATCTATGCTTCACTGCTCATAGCAGTTGCTGACTGGCAAATAGATACTGAGTGAGAGAAAAGGTTTGGGGATTTGACATCCGTTGGCAAGGAAGCATCTCATCATCTGCATCCCTTGCAGCTGCTGATACTCTGCCAATACACTCCTACTCTGATGTCAGTAGTCTAAATGAAGGCCATACTCTAATAGTTTAATCCCAGGAAATCTCTGCTGAATTATTAACTGAGGCTCTGACTTTCACAACTGCACACTGCTGCTCAAGCACAGAGAAGATTCCCTGGCTTCAGATTCACGCAGGCAGGATTCTGCAGCTTTAATAATATAGTAACTTTGCACCCCAGTGCAAAATCCAAACTTACATTCAAGACAGATCTGTTTACACATATTCACCACCACCACGAGCCCTCAGTGAACAGTTTTCAGTGAACAGAAAAGAATCACCCTGTCCCTCAAGTGATTAGAGCTGGGCTACATCAGTAACAATTATTAAGCACAGCAAAATGCTGTCTTGGCACTGAACAAACATATTCAGAACACATGAAAATACTGCAACAGCATTTCATCTTCCCTTCTAGTGGAAAAGCTAAAGTCTGTTCAGCTTTCAGAGTCTCTTGTGAATATAATAATTTTATATATAAATGGAAAACTTGTTCATGACTCATCTGCCTGTATTACTAAGTGGATTTTTTTAGTCCAATAGCCAGACGTCCATTATGTGGGCTGCTAAATGATTTACATTGATTGAGTATGCAGTGTATGCAGCTCTTGCAAATTTTATATGCTGGCTGTATGGAGGATGAATGCTTGCTGATTATGCTCCAAATAGCAATGAACCCAATTACCTAAGCCATTAACTCTGAGTAAGGAAGCCAGAAATACAGCTGTTGCTCACTACCTTAAAGAAACACTCACTGTTTGGATCCTAAACTACTGTAAGTCAAAGTAAACGCTAGTGAAGTTACTGAAGAACACAGTGATGAGTTCAAATCACCTCTTTTAATATCTGATGTTAATTCCTTATACTCTAGAGTTTGTATTCCAGAGTTAGGCCTCACCCCACACCTGCCAGAGCAGACAAGAATCCAGTTACTTTGGGAATCTGAGCAGTTTCCAAGATGGAGCCACAAAGATGAGGACACTGGGAAAAAAAAGGTACATTTTGGGGAGAAACATAGGACATTTCTGAATATCCTGTGATGAAAAACTGACTTCTACCATAGACAATAAGAATAAACTCTGCTGTGAGGAAAGGATACTAATATGACTGCAGAAAAATAATTTTTTAAAAAAACACCATATTGGTGGAAAGCAACGTGGACAACACCTACTTCAAACTCCTTTTCCACAGGGGGCTAACTTCACATTAGATATCGAGAACCTGGGCCTTGTCTACTCAGGGCTCAATGTGGATGAGATACCATGTTTCTGGCATTGGTGCCAGTGCTCTGCTACTCCTGTGGGGAAGAGGTTTTTTCCCCTATGTCCTACTGGAACTTCCCTTGTGGCAATACACCACTGTTGCCCCTTATCCCTTCACTGCACACGTCTGGGCACTTCTGAGCACAACAGATTTGCAAGCAGTAACAAAGCAGAACCCTTTCCATAGGCACCATATGCAGAGCAGTGATAGCAGTGGGCCTGTATGGGTGCAAGACCAAAAGAACATCACGACCAGAGGAAACAGCTGCAGTTTGATGGGTTAAGAGCAGCTACAAACCTAGCCAGGAGCCTCATTTAATAGTTCATATTGCATTTCAGGGCTCCAACGTACATGTAATTGTCTGATGTCACCACACAACCCTGCATCCACAACACTGCTGAGTCTGTGCTTCAGAGAAGGACTTAGAGCTAGGACTGGAATAACAGGAAAATCAGAGAAGGGTGGAGAACAAGCTTATTCTTTTAAGTTCACAAAGCACCTGTCATATAAAATATTTCTTCCTTTCATGAACACCAGAGAAAGTCACACAGTGTACCACAGATTTAGATGGAAAAGCCCCAAATCACCAATGTGATCAAACTCAGACCCCTCTGCTCTTGTTCACTAAGCACATTATGAAGACCAATGCTTAAGTGACTTCCTGTTCCAATCAATAATGAAATTGCTGTTTATAGAGTCAATAACGTTTTAGCTCCTGTTCCAGACTGAGGTATACACTTAAGCACTTCTCCACTAAAACACATGAGGGGGAGGCACACACACATTACACTGGTGCACATCTCAGGAGACTCAAGTGTAGAATATTTTGTTAGAAAGGACCTTAAAAGGTCATCTAATCCAATCCCCCTGCAATAATCAGGGACATCTTCACCTATATCAGGTTGCTCAAAGCCCTGTCCAACCCAACCTTGAATGTTCCGAAGGACAGGGCATCTACCAATTCTATGGACAACCACCATCATTGTAAAAAATTCCTTCCTTATATCTAGACTAGATCTACCCTCTCTTAGCTTAAAACTATTACCATTTTTGCTACCACAGCAGGCCCCGCTAAAAAGTTTGTCCCCGTGTTTCCTGTAGATCCCCTTTAAATACTGAAAGGTTGCAATAAGGTCTCCCTGGAGCCCTCTCTTCTCCAAGAGAGAGCCCAGCTCTCTCACCGTTTCCTCAAAGGAGAGGTGTTCCAGCTTCTGACCATTTTTGTGGCCACCTTCTGAATCTTCTCCAACAGGTCTTTCCTGTGCTGGGGGCTCCAGAGCTGAACACAGTACTCCAGGTGGGGTCTCACCAGAGCAGAGTAGAGAGGCAGAATCACCCCCCTTGAGCTGCTGGCTACACTTCTTTTGATGCAGCCCAGGATGACTGAGGCAAAGAGTTGTCACCAGTTCACCAGTCTTGCTCATCAGGGGGGACACATTTTCTTTGACCTTCCTTCTCTGGCTGACACACCTGTAGAAGCCTCTCACTATTCTTTGCACCCTTGCCAAGTTCAGTTCCAGCAGCACTTTGGCCTTTGTGACCCCATCCCTTTGCAACCAGGCAGTGTCCTTATACTCTTCCCAGGATACCTGTCCCTGCTTCCACTCCCTGTGCATCTATTTCTTGCCGTTTATTTGACCAGCAGGTCTCAACTCAGCCACGCTGTCTCTTGCCTTCCTTTCCTGTTTTCTTCCACCTTGGGATTGAGAGTTCTTGTACTCTACGGAAAGTGTCCTTAAAAATCTGCCAGCTCTGCTCTGCTTCCTTGTCCCCGAGAGCAGTTTCCCAAGGGGTTCTATTGACTAACTCCTTGAAAACCTGGAAGCTTGCTTACTCAAGATTCTCACTCTAATTTTTGCCTGACCCATATCCCTCAGGATTGCAAACTCCACCACTGCATGACCACTGCAGCCCAGGCTGCCTCCAATCCTGAGGTCACCAATTAGCTCACTTCCATTGGTGGCCATCAGGTCCAGTATTGCCACTCCTTTGGTAGGGCTATCTATTACACGGCATAAAAAAATTATCCTCAACACACTCCAAGAGTCTCCTAGATTGCCTACAGCTCACTGTGCTACTTTTGCAGCAAATGCTTGCTTGTTTGAAGTCCCCCAGCAGGACAAGAGCCTGCAAGCACAACGCCTCCGGTAGCTAGAGTAAGAAGACATCATCAATAGACTCCTCTTGATTGTGCAGCCTGTAGTAGACACCAAACACAACGTTCCCTTTCTTGTCTCAGTCTAACTCTTAACCATAGGCTTTCAACCTGCTCATGGCTATTCTTCAGACTCTTCACATTCTACCCATTTCTTGATGTAGAGGGCAATGCTTCCACCCCTCCTTCCTTGGCCTGTCCCTTTCTGAACAACCTGTAGCCATCAATAGCCACAATTCAGTCACACGATTAATCCCATCAAGTTTCAGTAATGCAACTTGGTTGTAATTTTCTATCAGCATGGTGGCTTCTAGCTGGTCCTGTCTGTTGCCTCTCCTGTGTGTATTGGTGTAGAGGCACTACAGGAGTTTACCTCAGGAGTAAAGCTTCGCAAAACTTCAAACGTGCTGCAGTGTAGCCAGCATATCTCAATGCAACAGGTTGAAGGCTCCTTGCTTACACCATGCCCCTAACCTTGGCAATTCATCGCACAACCTTTCACAGGCAAGCCAGGTATTATTCCCGTCCCCTGGAAGGATAGAGAAAAAAAGTTACCTACACTCCAGACTCCCTTACCAACAATTCCTTGCCATGATTTAACCCCCTCACCAGCAACAAGGACCACAGAGTCACTCTCTCACTCCCCCAGGTGACCAGGTGGAATGCAGAATAAAATCAGATGAGTCAACCTTTCTACTTCCTTTTATAACTCTGCCACCAGATTGAGCAGATTGTCCACCTGGTCATACATCACACAGCTGTCCTCACTACTGCCACCTGTTACTAGCAAAAAGCTCTGGTACTCCCTGCAGCCCAAGACCTGGACAGCTCCATGATTTCATTGGAGCTCCATCTGGGTTGCCATGTCCATTCTGGCCGGTGCAGAGGACAGATGTAATATCTTAAATTTACAACACCACTGATCCAATTAAAAAAAGAATAAATCTTTTGATAAACTTTTGCATGTGACAGTCATCTGTCTTCCAAAACTCTCCACTGATTTTTTACAAATACTAGTGGATAAGCCTTAACCATATTTTGGAACCTAAGATGCCTGCCTGCACCTATACATAGGGTTTGGGAACGGGAAACAGAGCACACCACCAAAATGCAAGTTTCTCAGTTAGCTAAAGGTACAGCTCCAGCTGCACAGAATCAGGCAAAGCAAAAAGAAATTAATTATGAAAGTCCTCTTTACAAATGTGATTTGAGGATTCAATCCATATCCCTTTCTCACTGGAAAGAAAGATAAGGTCCTTTGGAGGATCATTCTGGAAGGCAGCTTATCTGCCCATTCTCCCTCCTGCTCTGCCTCTTTCAGATGACTTTGTACAGTGGCTGAAAGGGAAGATATGAACAGATGGGTGTGCTTGCCCTGATAACCACATCTGCTCCTAGTCAGATTAATTGGTTACAACCCAGTTAAAGATTATGGCCTGGTAAAATGATACAGCCAGTCATTCAGTTACTCTTGACAGTCCATGAAGAGACTAAAATATTTTCCTAAGAATGAAAATGAAGTTTCATTATATGCTAGGGGTTGTAAAAAACATTGCTGTAAAACACATCTGTCCTTTCAGACAGAGTATAATATTTACAGGAACACGAAGGTCTAATGGGGGTTTAGAGACACAAGACATTAATGAAGATCAACAACCCCTAGGATATTTGACAGAATAGTATCAGTGTCATGACTTCTCTTTGTTTATCCAGGCCTTTGGCATCAAGCTGCTCACGGGACTTAGGGGCCGCACTAGCATCTAATTTCATACTTCTGATTATGCTGAGATTTCCCTTCAAAAAGCTGGGGACAGGCCAGAAGACTGGAGCATTGCACTGATACTCTCAAAAGTGGAGAATGAGTTGTCAGTAATTATAACCTTCAGTGTAAGGCAAGATAATGGTAAAACCCATCCAATGCAACCATTAAAGAATGAAAGGATGGGAACATAAGTGGGATCTGGTCTACCCGATTACATGGAAAGTAGACACCAACTCACAAACCTGATTGCATTCTCTGTGACAGCATGATTGATTACTAATGACAATCATGGAAGTGTAACAACTTTAGTAGAGTACTTGACATAGTGCTGCAGGGTACTCTGCTTAAAAAGGTTGCTCTTATCCTACACCAACAAAAGCACAATAAATGGATTAAAAATTGGATAACTGACAAACACACAGAGAGAGGGGAAACACAATCAGTTGAGGAAGTTTCTAGTGTGGTTCTTCAGAGTTTCATTCTGGGTACATAGCCCATGAAAGTGAGGTTTTTCCTCCCTCTTCTACGAAACATGTATATACATGTATATATTTGTACGTGTGCTACATACACATGTATGTTTATCATACTGAGCCTGGGAAGGATAAAAGAACTTGATCACGATTAGCCCAGTAACACATAGTACTCAGGCAAAAGCAACACAATAAATATAAGAATAGCAAGCACAGGCCTCACAGGATGAGACTGTATTGTAGAAAACAAACAAATTGAAAAGAATTTGGGTTTACAAAAAATTAAGATATTACAGGCACATCTGAGGAAGCAAAAATAGTACAATCTCTGCATTTGCACTGTGCTGCAGCGGTGGAAAGCAGCAGCAGAGCTTGTTCCTCAGGTCTTTGATTAAGAACTGGGGAAGAGGCAGAAAGAGACACAATGAGGAGGCGAGAGCTCAAGAAAATGCTTTGCAGGAGAAACTTGTGGAGCTCTAGCTGTTTAGGCTATTAAAAGGAAGACAAAAAGATGACTTGGTTACAGTATATAGATCCTTCACAAGGAGAAAATGCATATTTGAAAGCTGTTTAACACAGCTGAGAAAGACATGCACACAAAACCCCAGTGGTTTAAGCCAAGAAAATTCATTTGTGAAATCAGACAGAGCTGTAATCTAGTAGGTGATTAACCAGAGGAGCAAAGTACCCGAGGGAAGATTTTTCATCTTTGCTTGGTGTTTCCAAACCAAGACTGGGTGTCTTCATGGAGAACAGAAGCTTTAGTCTGACTCTTCAGATCAAGGGAAAAACAAAACTGAAACTCTGCCAAAAGCACCAGTTTTCCAGCCTGTGATGCTTGCCCATAGTTTACTTCAAAGGTTGCATGATCCCTCTCACACTGCTGATATCCAAGTCTTTTATCAGTCACCTACACTCACCTACACTTCACCATTTCCCACTATCAAGTCTCAGTTTGGTTTGGATTTTTTAAAGCATTCTCCATTTATGTTTATACAGGCTGACGAGTAGGCACCACCATTTTTAATGCATGTGACCAGAGAAAAAGTAGTATTTTCAAGCAGGTATCTAAAAGCCCAGAGAAATACGCCACCATTTTTAATGCATGTGAGCAAAGAAAAAGTAGTATTTTCAAGCAATTATCTACAAGCCCAGAGAAATACGCATCATACACATGATGAATTGCTATAACGCATCCCTAATGTGGACTTGTAATTGCTCTCAATCCTGACCTCATCTCTTCCTCTGCTACTACAAGATGCACGGCTTCTGCCAGGCCAATACGTGCGTTCCACACTCCCTGCTTCTCAAACAGAATTAGTGAAACAGATTACTTTTTCTTTTTTTTTTTAATCAGAAGAGAACTCCCAGGATCACACTAAAATGAACTTTCTTTTAAATTAGACCACATCCTCCCCTGTAACTTGGACATTCCCTCTGCCCCAGTGGGGAAGAAAACCTTCAGAAACACACCCTGCAAATTCTTAATCTGCTATTTTCTTCCTGCAAAGCAGCTGGTGCCCGTGCAGAGGCATCGGGCGAAGCAGCCCGCCTGCACATCGGCTCTCAGCCCTCTGTAGGCACACGCAGCTTCCCCCTCTGACTTTCACCCTACACGGAACAGCTGCGGGATTACACTGCCATTGGCGGCTGCCGCCCCCTCCCCACACCCGAGGCCGGGGGTGCCAC